>WOGN01000058.1:282-11281 GCA_015342105.1 Leptinotarsa texana | reverse complement strand
TTTAAATCATCAAGTAAATACATTGCATGCCATCTGAATCATCATATGCAGAGACTTGGACTGTCGGAAGATAGTGTGTGTCGTCTCTATCTGGAAAATGATGAAACTACAGAGCAAATACTTTGTGCCTGCCCCGCTGGGAACCGAATCAGGTTCTTTAAGTTCGGCAGACCCGTACTCTCACCATCTGACCTGAAAGACCACTCACCACACAAACTAATTGGCTTTGTTAAAAAGAAGAAGAAGTTTATTTGGCCGAGTGTGAATAGGTGTGAGCCACAATAAACCCTTATGGGTTGCGGTGGAGGGTCGAATAGACCCACTTACTTTAGACCTACCTACCTAGTATGTGTGTGTTTTGAGTCGAAAAAATTCGATACTATTTAGATTTAGCAAAAAAATTGATTGTACTTTTTAGTAGTGTGACTATTTTCCATATAAATATATTTTTTAAATTTAATGTATCCATTTGAAAGTTGTGATGATGTTGATGAATATTATTATTGATATTATTATAAATCTCACCTGTATAAGCAATCAAACACCGACTAGTCGACAGCTCCCACAGCTTACAAATGGAATTCTTTCCGGCAGTGAGCAGGTACTTGCCATTCTTCGAGAACTGCACAGAACACACTTCCAACCCGTCATGGGCCTTTATTAATGTATTCACGCATCTGTTGGACACCCCGTCCCAAAGTTTGACATTGCCGTCTTTGCTACATGTTGCGAACATCTTCGCATCTCGAGACCATTTCAGATAAGTCACTGTCTGAGTGTGTTGCTGTTTGGGGAACGGACACACGAAGCATTGTAGGGTATTCATGTCATAGAGGCGGATGACAGGGTGATCTGTGGCGACGATCAGATGGTCTCCTCCTGGATGGAAAGATATTGCTCGGATCGGTTCTGCTTCCTAGCACAGAAATATATTTAACAGAATGAACCCTATTACAAAAAACACAACATTCATATTCTTTTTTAATAAGCTCTCGCAGAGAAAATGTGAGCATGAAATAGTTCATGTTGTTTCAAGTTTCCCTCAATATCTCATAATTTGTTTTTTACTCTTTATTATAAGAGAAACAATTTGGATAGTCGATTTTAGTTAGTAAAAGATTGAATGTGTATGTAATTTGAATATATACGACCTCATCAACTGACGTCAACATATCTTTTTAGACAAATTAGAAATTATACTGTGGGAAACTGCCAACCACTTCGAAGATTTCAATATTAATTTTGTTAATGAAGAATTTAATCATATGAAAAATCCTATGTTATTTGATCTCCACATGCATATTGATAAAATTACCTGTATTTCTCAATATACAGCCACTATCATTGACTACCCATGTACCCAACTTGATGTTATGAATTATCAGGTAATTCCGTCAGGATTTTCTAACAACAAATGTAAAATGCACTTAACAATTGCAAAATTGCAACTGAACTAATGGAAAATATATCAGAAGACCCTGTTTTGTTCTTGTCAGATATTGTAATGATTTTCCACTTGTCCAAACAAATTATGCTGAAGATTGTGAACGAATGTTCACAGTGACTTGGACCAACAATTTTTTGTGTTTTACATTAATGACCTGTCACACCTGAATATATTTGAGAATTTACATATTATTTCTGGTGTTGATGAAATGTTAGAAATCATCGAAAATGATAGTTTTCACGTTGATGAACCTGACTAGCTTTATGTATCTGTTGTCTGTTTCTTGTACAGTAGTTATGGATTTGATTATTATAAATAAGTTGGTAATACGTTACCATTTTAAAAATGTAAGCCATATAGAAGTTATAAAGTAAATAGATTTTTCAATTGGTATCCAGTTTGGAATTAATCTGGCACAATTCACTATAGCTTTATATTTTTGTAGTGCAGCAATTTCACTGAAGTCCAAGACATTCAGTGAATTTGGGCAATATTGAAAATGTGGTTGTAGGATGATTTTACGGAATATTACTTTCAAGCACTTAGGTGCTGAGAAACTTTTGGGCTATTTGTTGAAGTAATCCATGTTCACAACAACAAATCATTGTTGATTGAATGAGTTAATATTACTGTTAATACATAAAATGTATCGTTTGTATATTCATGATTAAAACCTGGTTCAGCAGAGTTTACAGTTCGATTACCTAGAAATTACAACACTATTGAAATTAAAGCAATTATCTGGATGTTGAGTTCCAGTTCGTTCATTAGTGATTAATGAGAAGATTGAAAACAGCTGCTTGGTTGGAGAAACACACAACGAGAGGTAATATTTTTGTTTTGATATGGAAAAGTTGTTTTCAATAAATTGATTATACACCAAAAAATTGCTCATTGGATATCGAATAAACTGAGAAGCATAACAATACAATCTGTTTTGGTGTATTGAGTTATTAAATTTTTCAGAACTCCAAAGTATGTATTGTACAGTTGAGGTTACCATGATTTCCCTTGGAAAAACAAATATTTATGACTTTTTTTTATAAAAATACCGAATGTTATTTATAAAACACGAAAATACTCACAGTTATTGTCTTGAAAGCCTTCTTAACGCTTGCCTTGGAAATATCAAACAATTTTATGGTATTATCCTTACTTCCTGAACACAAAACAGTCTCTTTCGGGTGAAACTCTAAGCATGTGACTTCCTCCATGTGATCATACAGAGTCCTGATAACAGGATGCCCCTGCTGTTCCCCTCTAGAAGGATCCATCTCGTCTGGTGCCGATTTTGCCAACATCCTATCTACATCGAGAATTTTAATACTGGCGTCCACACTCCCAGTGGCAATTAGTTGTCCATCCGCCGAAAAACAGCCCGCTCGGCAATTTCCCTTATGAGAGGTTACATAAGCAGTTTCATACAGAGCTGGTTCTGGAGCGGGTACATTTGATTCCGTTTCGAACTCCAAATCTATCAAAAAAGTTCCAAGTTACTGAATGACTTAGCTTATACACTTTTATTTACCAAGTCCCGGTCCGATGTGGTTATTTCCTACCGGAGTATTTCGGGGCCTATCCTTAACGCTGGGTTCGTGTTCCAGACCAGTTAGTACTAGGTGGAATAATCGATCACTGGGGGCGTTATTAGGTTCCGCCATTACTGCCTGTTGTAGAGTCGTGCCTATACTTTGGTGTCCGTCGTAGAATAGCTGGCTGGAAGAAAAAAAATCATTTAATTTTCAAGATATAAATGTTTTGGTTATGTTTACTTACTTACCTTATAATCAATTTGTATAAAAATTCCCTGGATGTTATTACGTTTTCAGGATCGGGATCTTCATCCATATTGGAGGAATTGGAATTATTCAAATGATTATTGGTCATTTTGTTAATGTAAGAAATTTTTGAGTCCGGTGTAGCAAAAGTATAAATATGTTATATTAGAATGAACCACATAACAAATATGTAAACATAAATATCTGACAGATGTAAACAATGTAAAAGACAGTTTCAAGTGTAACCAGTGTTGCCAATTGCGAATACATTGAACAGCAAATTATTTCAGAATACGCTACGTTAGTGTGACGTCATTTGTTAGGGAAGGTTATGGTCCTTTATCTAAACAAAGATTTATTACCATTGTTTAGCTAATGAATTCAACGTATTTTGGAATATTTGAGACTTTGTTAGCATTGAAACTATCAAAAAAAGTAAGTAATACAATCTATATTTATGAATAATCCACAAACTTTCATTGTATTTTAATAGATTTTCACATAATCCTTTGTTTTTCACTTTCATATAGGTTATCCAAACAAACTTATTGAGATGATTAGATACTGTTTTTGGTTTTTGTAAATAAATTTAAAGCCTGTATACCTAATTATTTGCTAATATTTGAAGTATAATAGGTTTTAACACATGTTAACAATTTCTGCAGACATAGGTCCAGTTCCGTTTCATATCCAAAATAACAACATTCTTAGAAAACATTTGAAATTGATTATTGGCAATACTTACGTAGGATTTTCAGTAGTTTTTTCCATGTCCAACACTATTCTTTTTCTTGTTCTCTTTTCTGGAGAAGAAAACTTGAATTGTTTTCCGGTATTGTGTGAAAACAATGTGGGTCCATTATTTTTGTTTCCATCAACAAAGTGGCAACTGCATAAAAATGCACCAGGGCCTGGTTGTATACTTCGTCTATGGCAAATTTTAGATTGTTAGTCAACTTAAAAAAATTATATATAATCATCTCAAGCCTAACTACTAACCTTGTTAACTTAATCCAGCGGTTTCTAGTTTTTGAATCCTAGGGTAAGCTAAAAAATTTACATGTTTCTCGAACATTATAATGCTTGCAGTTGGGTGCGATTTAATATCAATTATTATTGATTTCGTTGCACAATACATTCAAAATATAAATAAATTCAAATTGGAAAAGTTTAGATTTGAAATGCTCTAGGTTTAGATCTATCATTAAGATGAAATTTGAGGTTATCAAGAATGATTATCAATCAATTATTTGAAATGGTTGTGTACTTTATATTACAGATTAATACATACCTTAAAATGCTTATTTCTCTGAATTTCCTCTCAAAAAAAACTAAAATCTCTATAAGACTAACAAACTCAGATGACAGAATGCTCTGTTTAGATAAAGGACCATAACCTTCCCTAAAATGTGACGTCAACACTAACGTGGCGTATAACACAATAGGCTATTTGACAGTATTGAAAATACACTAAAAATTGTGGTCATCCTATTAGCTAATAATTGGGAAATAAACAGAAAAATAGTCAATACATTTTTGAAATTCAGTCTATAACGGAAACGCTTTGTCATTGGTCAATCTTTCGGGTGACGTCACATGCAATTAACCACCTACTGCCTGGCTGATTGTAAATATTGTAAATCACGTCGTTTATTTTGTGACTGTTTTCTAAAGCTTTTTACGTTAATTTTGCTACAGTTTTTTTTGGAACATTCCAATTTGCATTTGTTAAATTTTAAAAGGGAGCCTAGTTTCGTGCGAGCAGCTAATAGTAATCTACCTAGGATAGCTGCATTTACGATTGCACTTTTTTTCAGAATAATGCCGATCACTATGCTGCGGAGCTTAAAAATGTAAAAACAGCAGTGTAAGTACCATGTGGGAATTGTTTATTTTCATTATTGTATGAGGGGTAATATACCTAAGTATTTTAGGTTATGTTGATATATACCTACTAGATAACACGATAATTATTGTCATTGTTTTATATCACAGCTTTACTTAGCATGTGAAGTATTTAATATCAAGGGGATGAGTAATATGTTTCACATCTATACATAAAATACTATACTGTATCACTAGTTATAAATCATGTTAAAATAAAATCACCATTCGTAAAGGATGGATATACAACACTTCAAACTAAGGAAAACATGAAAAACAAAAAGAAAATATTACTCACATCAAAGTGATCTCCACACATGAAAACATTTGTGTGCGATAAAAATGCTGTTGGGATCTCTTTGAGCTAACTGTAACCATTTTCTACGCCTTTTGGGATTTGTTGAAACGGAAACGAACAGTTTTTGTGGAGTATGTATAGATGTACTTGGCACTACACACCGTTTATAAACCATTTTATCTGATAAATAGACCAAAGTGATAAAATACATCAGACGGACTGATTTTAGCTGTTTGTGATAACGGTTTACTTGCTTGAAACGTCACAATGTGACAGCAGCCATTACAGACACAGCGTTTTAAAGCATTTTTACTGAAAAATACATTTTAAATCTCCTAAATATTAGTGGAGGAGATTTCTTACGTAGTGAAGATTCAAAGTTCACCGGTGGTATTGAAGCCTCTAACATTCCTTGTTAATCTATCCTTCTTAACAGGGGTCTTTCCAGTTCTGTTGAAGATTGGGAAAATTACGCCTATTCATAAAAAAATTTTCATCAACTTCTTCTTCTTCAACAACCTCAGCAGGGCATTTGACTGTGTAAATCTCAGAATTCTTTTACTGAGGTTTACCCCTCACTATGGGGTGAGGGGTAAACCTCTGGATTGGATACGGTCATGTCTTTGTAACAGATGGCAGTATGTCTCAATTGAAAAGGAGGCACCTGGGTACTTGAAAAACGACTTGGGTGTCCCACAAGGGTCAGTACTTGGTCCTTTTCCATTCATAATTTACATCAACACGACATTGATAAGCTCCCTGTGCTCTATTATGCACAGGTGGAAAGTAAACTACGATATGGCTTGACCTTCTGGGCAACATCAACTTCATAGTCTTGTGTTTTTAAAGCGCAAAAATGTATTATACGTTCAATGTTGGGATTGAGATCTCGAACCACCTACAGAAATGCATTCAAAGACCTGGAGATATTAACGTTACCCTCACTTTATATTTAAGAATTGTATACAATGATGTATAAGAAAAAAAGATACATTCCCTCAGATTGATTCTAAACATGGGTATAACACTAGGCACAAAAATAACTTTATAGTGCTTTTAACAAAACTTTGAAAAACTTAAAATGCCTCAAACTTCAGGGCTCCAGAAGTTTTTAATTCGATTCCGGAAAACATGAGAAAGAGTAGCTCAATTTTCATTTTTAAAGGAAATCTGAAAGACTTTCATAGTTTTTAGAACATCAGTTCTGAGGGATTTTTTTTTGTTTTTTTCTCATCTATTTATGTACTTATTTGCTTTTGATTATCTGTTATATATAACCTTTTGTATGTTTTTTTTCGGTTACGTCTAAATGCCTTGTTACACCTATTTTTTTATTACAGGGTGCTGTAGTACACCCAACATTTTACCAATTTCCTTTCAAAACTTCCAAGAATGAAACTTTCCTGCTCTCCTAATCCGCACTAGGTTAAAGTCGGGCTTTCGTACTAACAAGTTACTGGACTAAACTATTTGCCCGGACGGACGGTTTCAATAGTTTTATTCATACTTGGTGCGATTGAAATTTATAAATATAGGCTCGCCTTTCGATTCTAAATGTTTTTTCTGCACGTACGTCGTTATTTGCCGGTCGGATGATTTATTTTTCACTTTATAACGAGGTTTAAGATTGAAATATCTCGACAAAACAAAGGCTTTGTTCGATCTTGTTTATTGTATTGCATATTTATGGAGATAATTTTTGTTGCTGTTTCGATTTTACGCTTGTTGTATCTGCAGATTATTGCCATTTGGTGTTTTGGTAATGGGACTTTTAGCGACTATATACATGCACAGTGTGTTGAGAAAGAATATTTGATTGAAAAAAATCTGTTTGAAATCAGTTTTACCGTTAAAGCTGTCTCATTCATACGAACTACAACCCTCAGAAGGCAAAACTTGTGAGAGCTTCAACTGAATATGAAAAAGTGGAAAGCCGAAACATTTTTTTACAAAAATCAATCCCTCCCAAAAACATATCGTTATCAATTTAAACAAGATTCCTGTGGCTGGGACAATACTCCAAAGAAGGTCCGATCTGAGCTTTATAAAGCATCAGAATTTACTGCGGTGTGTACAGATTTCTGATTCAGAACAGTGTTTCAAGTTTTTGAGAAGCAGCCTTCGCAATTCCAGCGATATGATTGTGCCAAGGCATACTGGTGTCAATTTTAACCCCCAACAGACTTATCGAAGCAGAAAGTGGAATTGCCCGACCTGACACTATTATATCCGGTTCGGAGACATTTATCTTCTTGGAGAAAACCGATGCCTGGATTTTTGTGACATTGAATTGAGGCTGGTTAGTTTTACCCCAATTCGAAATCATTTCTAGATCGTCATCAAGATATGCATCCTCCTGTTGCCGGTAGCTGTTGCATCTGTAGCTGATGTCCTGAAATCCAGATGTCAAACTAATTGGTTTTCTTTGAATTCAAATATAGAAAACGCCTAATAAAAGACCCTATATTCTTGTTCATATTTTTGAATACATATTATTTCAACAGAGACGCTGAAAGCTGAATATTTCTACAGGAAGAACTCATGTGAATATTATTAGAAGAAAGATCCCATGCTATACGAAAGGAAGCTATGTGTCATCTTAGCCAATGATATTCATTTCAAATGCTAACAAATTAGGAATTTGTGGAACTTATCGTTACTATCTCACGCCGCATTGATAATTTGTACCTATAATTAGGCAATTTCAAAACGGTAAATACAATCAATACGATAATACTCGTGCATTCAACTTGTTGCTCTAGAGATGAAGTGAAACTAAAAGTAAATTTGACCAAAATGAATTCAATAGAAATCGTACCCACCAAATGATTAGATTTGTCAAAAACACCAACACAATTGATTCTGATTCTTTTCTGGTAAAAGTGGCAGGCAAAAGTTTTCCAATAAAAAATATGATCTGGATGAAATCGTATATGGAAGGGGGCAAATTCATAATAATAGTTGTGTGCTTCAAGGCCTTGTCTAGATACCACTGTTATTCCTCAACTTCATCTTCTTGGTATGGAAAAAATGTAGAAGAATTATCAAGGAAAATAAACTCCACACTCCATGGCAAATTCCATGATTGGTTTCAACGGTATAGACCCACTTTCAATAAATTGAAATCTACTTCAAGAAATAATTCACTATAAAAAATGTTGGTATTGTGCATACAACGAAGTATTCGCGGCTAAGTACATTGGAGCTACGTCGAATAGAGTTTTTTTTGAAGTTGGTACACTTATTTCGAAAATATGTTCATAGTTTCAGCTGTTTAGCTGGTATAAAAGTTAGAAGTGCTTTGCATGTCAAGAATTTGCATGAAATTTTGTATACATAAATGGAATTGAGTGCTAAAAACACTTGTAAGGCAGAAAAGAAAAAGTGAGAAGAAAAAACTGAATACTGGGAGAGCTCAAGAACATACTAAGAAGTGCATATCAGAACTGCTTTGAGGCACAAGTGTATCATATCTGAGGAAAATTATTTTGAAGGGGACAAAATAGAAATTGATAAATGAATAAATAGTTTTTAAAGAAAATAAAAATTCATCTAATCTACTATACTTCGTATATTGAGGCAATGAATATTCCGAAATGAAAATTCGAAGCATCTATCTTTCCCAAAGTTCTCATACACTAGCAATTGGTATATTCCTGCCGGAAAACAGCTACTTTTCCGGTTGATACCATAATAGACATCGCCTAATAAAGAGTGACGTTAAATATCAATATATTTTTTGATTGAATCCACAATAAGAGTATGGTTAGCCTATATTCTGCAGCTTACTAAACTGCCAAGAGATCCACTGAATAGTTTTACGTTCATCAAGGTGAGTTCTATAATGGAATCCTGTGAAACTCCCACACTAATTCCACGTCTCTACACCAACGTTCCCAACTGAAAGACAAATCCTTTTCGCGAGATGAGAGACTGCCAATGGGATCGTCACTTTTACCAGTCATAGCCAACATATATATGAAGTGGTTTGGAACTCTGGCTATTAAAGAAGCCCACAAGAAGCCCCGAGTCTGGTTGAGATACGTAGACGACACCTTCATAATATGGTACTTCCCTACATCAGAGGATTGTTGAAAGGGATAAGAAGAATAGGGTCCAAGTATAACCTGCTTCAGATCTGGGAACATTATCCGTAGCATACTCACGAAAACCAAGCCACCAAATGCTGATTGCGATTCCAAGAGTTGCATTTACCGGATACCCTGCAAGTGCGGAGAATCATACATCGGTGAAACTGAAAGGCCAATGAAAGTTCGCATTATCGTGTAGAAGAAACACACGCTGCGAGGAGAAACCAGCAAATCAGGAATAGCAGAGCATGTTTGGACTCATCAACATAACATCAAGTGGTCTCAAGCTGATATCATCCCCAAGGAGGAACACTGACTTAGGAGGCTACTCAAAGAAGCCAACATACATTTAATCAAGCTACCGTTATACGCAAAAACGTTACGCAAGCGTAACGCTTTTCGTGTAGCGCTTTCACGTAACGTTTACTTGCGTAACGTTTTTTCGTGTAACGCTTTTAGTGTAGCTCTTTCACGTAACGATTTTTCGCGTAACGCTTTTCGTGTGAGCTTTCGTGGCGCAGTTGGTCAAGTATGTGACGGTTACGCATAGCTCTATGCACTTCAATGCTTCTGTTAGTTGAATTTCCGGTGTAATAGAACCGGCATAGTTCATTTACTACGATATTTTTTGTAATTTCCTATCAAAACATTCGATTATCATTTTGGATGGTTTTCAAATTTTAAGTGAACTAAACTTTCGTTTGATCACGTAAGAGGTATTCGGTTCATTTATAAATGTTTTTACGATATTTTTTGTGATTTTCTATCAAAACATTCAATACCTTTTTAGATGAATTTCACTAGTTCGGACTTTCATTGTCTAATATGTAAAATTAGAAGAAAAAGAAGAATTAAAAATAAATAGCTAAAAATAACGATTATATTAAGCAGACATAACCTGAAATGAAATAATAGTGAAATAAAATATAAGTAAAATTAAAAAGATTGAACAAAAAATTAAGAAATAAAAAGAAACAAAAATAAATATAATTGTTAGTATCTACAATCGTCTTCGGGTGATGACTGGACTGATTCCTCCGAGAGATGACTATTTATGGGTCGTTCGAGTACTTTCACTTATCCCTATTTTCCATTTTTCCGCTTCACTGGTTCAGTGGGAGATGACCGTTTGGCGGGAGTTGGCCATTTTTCGCTTGATGGTGGGTTTCCATATGTTGCGTATCTCTACGCTAGCTTGGCTGAATACGTTGTTGGACAGCATGTATGCGGATTCCTTGAATTTACTCCTAAACCAATGTTCCTCTCTGTGTATGATCTCAGCTTGTGACCATTCGATGTTGTGTTGATGGGTCCAAACATGGTTTTCTATTCCTGATTTGCTGGTTTCCCCAGTGTGTTTTTTGTACTCGGTAATGCGAACATTTAATGGTCTCTTAGTTTCACCAATATGGGTTATTCCGCACTCACAGGGTATTCGGTAAATGCAATTCTTGGAATCGCAGTCCGCGTTTGGTGGCCTGGCTTTCGTAAGGCTGCTACG
>WOGN01000057.1:8627-35602 GCA_015342105.1 Leptinotarsa texana | reverse complement strand
GGCCCAAATTATATAACAAGCTAGATGTTTCTATTAAGGACTCAATGAACATCTGCATATTCAAAAGACAATTGAAAAAATATCTCATTGAAAGAAAATGCTATACCGTTGACGAGTTTTAATAGTTACTCTCGATACTGAAAATATGAAAATTGTTAATTACCTTTATATGTACAGTGTAGTATCTGTCATGTTTTATTGTTTTATATTACTATATATATTTGTTTTTTATACATGGACATCTTCCTTGTTACTGTGTGTAAATGTTTATTGTAATGATTTCATACTGTTCAAATTGTGAAATAAATATTATTATTATTATTATTATTATGGAAAGTGAAAATACCCGAACCCGAAAAAGTTGATAAAAATCATAAATCATAGATTTATTCCACAAAAAATGTGTTTCCTTCAATATTCGATTGAAGTCATTCTCAATATTTTGTGGAAGTTTATAAATAAAAATGAAATTGGAAATAAATATAAATATCTTACCCAAATTTCAAATCTATATATTATTTCGTTGACATGACATACAGACAGATACGCGAAAGAACAGACAGACAGACTGTGGGGGAACTGCTTCAATTTCCTACCTTGAGTATATATAGCAAATCCGATCAGTGACACTAACAATTCATAATGTTTCTAATAAAGCATGATAAGATAAATGTGGAAATATAATACTATGAATAAACCATTATAACACGCTAAAACTAATTACAATTCGGAAAAGATACGTTTCAATCGATTATCGAATCGACGATCCAATTAATCATAACAGCCAAAGCACAAGGAAATCGTGAATGGTTTATCGGTAAAACCGCATTGTAGCGCAGAGTTGTTACGTCCGTTGAAATAAAATAGTGGAAGTAAAAAAAAGAGCCGACAGACAAAACGATATCAATACGAAAGAGCTTTCGTACGATTATTGTTTATTTACGGTCAATGAATAAATGCAAGTGGAGAAATATTATATCACAAATTTTTATATTCCTTTTATTGAGAAACTAAAGAAGTATTATACATAACATTTTGAGGTATTTACTCCGTTATAAAAAGAAAACGATACAATTTATTTTGTTTCTTGTTTGAAGCTTCATATGAACTGTCTTGTTTTAATCCTAGAGAATAATTTCAAGGCATAATGAAGTAGCCATAGCCATATCACATTTGTAAAGAATCTCACCTATGCTTCATCTGTTCTATTCCAATCCCTGTGAATACTTTTATCTCTCTTTCCTGGCTCTCAACGCACCCAAGAGGAGTTGCTAGAAAATAACTGAACTGGCTTTTATGAGACAAACTGTGCGAGTCTCAAAGTCAAACGCCATATTGTCCAGTTGCCTGACATCTCACCTCCACATAGCAGTCTGTTGGACGACACTAACTAGCTCATTTGGGCTAGAGCCTTTGTTCGTGACGGATAGTGTATATGTCACTCGTCGAAATAATGATAGGCGTTCTGACTGAGCAAAGATTTCACGTGAAATTTTATGAAAAACTCAAACTGATGAGTTCACAGTCAACACAACTGAAGGGAGTACAAATTAAAATTGGGGGCCATGTTAGTCTGTTTTCTAATACATGCACTATAAGTAATTAGGTTCCTGAATAAAGAATATTATACTGAGGTTCTAGCTGTGGAAGAACGAATTGTTCTCGCCCACAATGCAGTGATAAGTTATTTTTGGTCTAGCATGGGCTCCCTGTGTTGGAACATCCTACTCACCAGCTTTTACTCCGTTTGACTTTTCCATGTTCCCGAAAATAAAGGAAGCATTGAAAGAAACAAGGTATGATACAGTGGAAGGTTTAGAATAAAAGTCGACGGAAATCACGAACAGGCTTTCAGAAAAAGACTTGAAACAGTGGAAAAGTCGAATTGGAAAAGTGAAGGGGTAGTATTGGAGGGGATTACATTGAAGGGGATAAGATTAAAGTTGTAAAGGCACGAAAAGAAAAAAGTTTCACCAGATATCATGTTATTTTCTAACCAAATCTCGTATGTCTCGGTCCATTCCCCAGCAATCCTATATCGGAGCAGATATCCTCCGAGATCACCCACCAACTGTGCTATCGTTTTCGATAACAAACACATTCCTTCCTTTGATAATGTCTGTCATAGTTGCAGACGTAACGCATGCTGTCGGTATTAAATTCTGGATACACAAATGGACAAGGTAACAGTCAAAAGAGGACGATGCAGGGATTAAGAAGAGGATATACAGTTTATAAACGAAAGCATTCTGCACAATCCAGATGCCCAAGAGGCGTATCACTTTGGGGTGGAAAAACGTCGCTTCACTGAGGTAACCTCAGTGAACTTTCCCAGCACAAACCGGTACAGATCCGGTAAACGAAACTATCGAAGAAGAAGAAGAAGAAGAAAGTGTTGTCATTATTGTGCTCAGTGCTTAAGATCAGCCAATTCCATTGGAGTATTGAAGTGGACTTATGAGTTGCTGTATCATCTCGAACAATGTTCTCGAAAATAGACTTTTGTATCACTATTCTCCTCTCTGCGGTTATACTTCCTCCAACAATACGGAGGCCTTAGACAATTGAGTTCCGAATATCTACATAACATAATTTTACTGGATAAAAACTGTGAAACACCTCTAATCATGAGACAGCAGGATGTGGAGCCTTTTTTTTATGGCAAATGTCCAAGCCGTCGATAAACTTGGTTTATTTTTCGATAATGAAGGAGGTAATTACAATTCTGTCATACGTACATATCAAACCCTCGTGTATCATTTCACTTCGTGGCTACACAACGATATGCAGAAGCATGGATTTTTTTCTTACAGAAACTGTGAAAAGACAATGTCGTACCTACCTTCTTACAAAAACGCAACTTATGGGTATCGACAGAATACTCAATTCACGAATATCAATAATGAACATGGCTCCCAAAAAAGTGGCCCGTTGCAAAGCTGATCTTCGATATCAATCTATGAACAAAATATGACTTTCACAGGAAGGTTCTTAATGTAAACCAGAACCTAAAAACAAAGTCGTGATCCAACATCAGACAGCGTTTTGTCGATGAACAACGAACGCACTGAATAAATGAGATATATATTCCCTTACGAACACGCCATCTATGAGTTCTTCACCGCATATTTCGGTGCAATGACAGCAATTTCATCAGGATCAGAAGCTTTGTGGACTATTAAGTTGTTTCACGTAAGAAAAAAGACCTCGATCACTACCCTCTATAAACTAATCAATCAAACAATCGATCATATGCATGCCATCAACTGTCGCTCTGCATCTTCAAGAAGCAGGAAAAAGCAGGACTGGTCGGCACCGCTGCAGGAAACCCGCGATCGAGCGAATTTAAGCGATCGTCGACGAACAGCCGAAGAACGAAGAGTTATTTAAGAAAATGCGGCGTGGATGCTGCAGTTTAGCCAAGCAGTCGGCTCGTGTAGGCCGGCCAGTTCGAGAGCGAGCGCGCAGAGTGGTGTGTAGTGGATGATATCGTTTTTTTGGGATACAAGTATTTTGTTTCGATAGAATGGAGAACAAAAGTTTCGACCCAGATAACGTAAGTTGGGAATTCGAGAATTTATTCGCTTTCGAAAAAAATACGTCGATTTTAGAAAACTAGCAGAAGCAGTATACTAGAATCAAATCGATATATTAATACAACATATAATTAACCTTACTGATTTGTTCAGACCAGAACTAAGATCAAGGAGGGATATTGCTGAAGAACCAACTGAATTTAACATTTTCTATCCTGACAAAAATTTCCAGATGCAGAATAATGGAAAATCCCAAAAACAAACATATCATTAGAAAAGAAATGATCGACTGAATAATAACACTTTTATGAAATACAAGTTTACTGTTTCGATTGAATAGATTCAAACGTTTTTTATTCAAATTACTAAACGGTATTTCTAGAATTTATTCGCTTCCCACAAGAAACATCGTTTTTAAAAAACCAGCAGAAGCAGTATATCTATAAGAAATATTGAGGGGCAACTGTTTAGGTACATATAGCTATAATATATAATAATAAATACGTGAAATAAATTATACAAATTTAAACGATTACTAAATATAAATTTTTACAGAAAATTCATAAAAATTACATTTTTACAAGAAACTAAATATATTCAATTGTTCAGAAATTAGGTAGATTAAGAAAATCCCATGAAGAGACTTTGTTAAGAAATCAAAACTATATCTGCCACTATTTTTATTCTGTTAACAAACATTCCAGTTACACTAAGGATGAAAGATCCTGAAACGAATTATTGACGAATTAAGGTTTATTGAATTTTAAATTTGTGTCACAAATTATTCGGCATACAATGGAATGTAATTGGTTTATTTGCAAGGCAGATTGAGAAAATGTGTAAAAAATATTACCATCGAAAATATATTAATTCAAGTTGATACTTTACTGTGAAATTTTCATTAAAGTCATATCGTGTTCGATTACAAGATAAAAGTTAAAATTGTTAGATATGTACCCCTGTTTGTCAACATTCACAGGTTATTTCAGAAATATATTTAAAAATTCAATTTTCAAAATGTTTCTCTACACAAGTGTAAACTAATGATTTAGTGGAAAATTAAAATATTTTCCATCTATCTATATGTTAAAAACTGGCCAAAGATGTTCAGTTCATTCAGAACTTAAATATTCCACACTTTCAAGAATTTTTTCATAGTATACCTACTCATTCAAAATAAAGTTCCAAAACAGGTTGGGTTTCTTGTCTCATCCGCTATTGAAATCTCTCAGTTTATTGGAATGAGATATGTACCCCTGTTTGTTAACATTCACAGGTTATTTCAGAAATACATTTCAAAATAAAATTTTCAAAATGTTTCTCTATACGAGTGTAAATTAATATGACTTAGTGGACAAGAAAAATATTTTCCATCTATCTATGTGTTAAAAACTGGCGAAAGAAGATGCTCAGTTCATTTACAACTGAAATATTCCAAACTTTCAAGAGTTTTTTCATAGTATTATCATTTAACATGAGTTCCAAAACGGGTTGGGTTTCCTATCTCATCCCCTGTTGAAATTTCTCAGTTTATTGGAATGAGAAACCGTCTTTCGAAAATTCTTACTGATTATGCTTTCAAATTATGGATGGAATATTTATATGCTATAAATATTAAGCAACATTTAAATTGATAATTCTTTCCGACAAATTTTTAATATTCTGAAATCCATTTGACTAAAAGCTACTTCATTTTTATTGAACTGATTTGATTTCTAGAAGTGATCCCAATAATGATATTATTCCAATTTAACCTCAATTAAAACAGCCAATGGACATACATCACAAGCAGCTATTGGACAACTTAGAAACTATTGCGTGGTTATATTTACATGTATAAAGACAACATTTCGGTGAAAATGCTAAAAGTGTATCTAGTAATGATGTCATTATCAATATTTCACTTTTGTGGAGATAGAGAACAATTATTCTCCATAGAAAATGTTTCGTATAGGTACATGTAGGTACATCCCAGTCAATTGAGATTTGGAAAAAGTTTCACTAAATTTGAATATGTTGTACAAGAATAAAGAGAATAAAATCCGAGCTGGTAGGCAGTGGTCGAATGGAACCTAAAGAACCAAAAGTTTCGTCTGCTACTGCGGCAGACATCATCAGTGGTATGTGTCTTGAGTGCGAACAAAGGTTATATATCTCGAAGTGTCAACAATGACAGTGAGTCGCTTCCAGGTTCCATTTTACCACGGTCTATTCGCCCGAATTTAAACGTGACTTCGGCCTATGAAGACCTATGTTCTTATATTGTTGTACAAGATTCCCCTTTCCAAAAATCAGGTATGTTATGAATTTAATAACCATATTCCAACTCTCATACTGGAAAATACTATGGTAACAAAATCTTCCCCCATAGTTCCGAAAACCCCTGTATGTGTGCTTTATCGAGAATATTATTCTTATATTATTTAACCGCGCGCTATAATAAAAGAACCGTGAAATCATTTCAACATAATTAATATTTACATTATTTTAAACAATACATTATGCAACGTGCATTGCATACTGGCGAGCGAATCAGGTGAAATTCAGAGATATATAAAGAAATTACCGGCTTGGTGCAATTTTTAATTATGGTGTATATACGAGTATACCGTCACAGACGAATCGAACGTTTCTGTTAAAATAATTAAAAAACTGAAAAACATAAAAAAATATTGTAATGCCCAGATACCAGTAAAATTAGAATATATAAGAATTTATTGGATTCCTTCAGAACTAAAAGATTACACAAATAGTTATTAGAATTTTGACCACACTGTTAATTGAAAAAAATGTAGAACCTAGATCAAAGGCTGTCGCATCCATATGAATAAATATTTAAAAAATCCCTTTACAGAATAATACAGTATTATTTCATTATAAAAATGTTAGAAAAATCAATAATAATAAATTGTGTTAATGAATGAAACGAAATCCATCATTTCATAACTGAAAATAAGCATTGATTTGCAAATATTTGTAAGAGAAATTTATTGGACTGATGACATAATATTTGACTAACATTTGTCATCTATTGGGTACTTAAACTCAATATACTAAACAAGCCCATTTCTTTACGGTACATTTCTTGTTAGAAGTTTTTTGAAAATTTCAACAAACCTCTTTTCAAGTACTAAAACAATTTTGCCTTATTAGCAATATAGCTTTTTGGAAATAGATCAGGATAACACTGAAGATCCGTAAGATGAAAGAGTCAATAGAGGAAAGTATGCAATAAAAGTGGTAAAAAAACATAAAAAGTTTCACTTCTCTTTTCTTCAGTATGCAATATGTATCTTTCAAGTCGTTGAGTGTGATCAAAATTCAAACCAACAAAAAATACTACAACTTCCTTATACGTTTGAACTTAACGACAAGTCTTGGCAAACTATAAATAACGGTTTGTTGCTCCAAGGTTTTGAAGACACTTAATATGCCAAAAAATTTTATTTGTACAATAATTACACATTACGTATCCAGTAAGTTGTAAATTTTTTAAAATGTTTCTTTTGCTTCATATTCCTAGTCATTTGTTTGATTTTATCGATTTTGTTCAGTAAATACAGTATATGTAAAATAATTTATCAGAAATAACATATGTTGTACCTTTCAGAGGGATTGTTCTTTTTTTCAGTAACCAATGGTGAGAAGGAATATACACTTTGTTATATAGGGCGTTCCAACGGAAACATGACCCCCCCTGTAAGAAACGGAAAATTTCAAAGAACACTAGGGGGGCTGATTCTGATATGGAAATCATACCCGAAACTGCGCCCCCCTATTTTTTTTCAATGGCGGGGGAGTCAAGTGATACATCATTTGGAAGGTCATTTTTCCCTCTTCTACTTCTGTAATTTTTTTCGAATTTGGTTCATTCGCTATTGAGAAATTAAATGTTTAACATTTATTTAGAAAATTCGCTGTCACTCATTTTATTGAGGAGGTTCAAAATGACCTGTCCGGAGTCAGAAATCGACATTTCCGAACAATTCTCTGTGGCAGGTCTTCTAGATTTGTAGAATGTATTTAATTATTTTTCTGCACTGGTAATTTTTGTTGAATCTAGCTGTCGCAGAACAAAAAAGTAGATAGTTGATCGTTGTCACTTCTTCATGAATAAGTATTCAGTCATCCTTGTTCAATGTGTTCCAACATGGTCTATTCTACTGAAAAAATAATAGAAATTGTTGTAACCTATTATCGAAATAATGAATGCGCTAAAGCTGCTGCAAGAATTTATAATACGAATCATCCAGACCACAACGTGAGTTTCGAACTTCAGGTTCTGTTCACACCAGACAACATTAAGTATTCTGTCCTGTCAGAAATAACAAAGTTGAAGTTGCAGCTTTAGGACATGCAAAAAAAGAATAATCGACAATCTATCAGACCTAGAACGTATGATGTATCAGTTACTCGTGTTTTTCGGATTTTGAAAGCCTACAAATTCCATCCTTTCAAAGTACGGCTAGTTCAGGAATTAAACGAAGATCATCCTGATCGTCGACTTCAGTTTTGTGAGGTGTTCAGCGAGAAATTGACCAATAATTCAAACTTCTTATACAATACATGTTTTTCAGACGAAAGTTCTTTCGAGTTGAATGGTGAAGGAACAGACATAATTGTCTTGACTGAAGTGATGTGAATCCCCATTTGGTGATGGAAGCACATTCGCAAACTCCACAAAAATTGAATGTCTCGGCCAGCATTCTTGATGATGTGTCTCAATGGAGACACATACTTAAATCTATTACAAGACGTAGATCCTATGATTACACAAATTTTATAAAATGATGACAATTTAGTAGAAAATTAAATAACTTTCCAGCAGGAAGTTTCGGGTATGATTTACATATCAGAATTAGTCCTCCTAGAAATAAAAAAAGACGTGTTTTTTGAAATATTCGATCACACGTCCGTCTGACTTACAGGGGGGGTGAAGTTTTCGTTGGAACGTCCTGTATGGTCCCATTTATTTTTACCTCAATTTTGTTTTAATAAAATACATTTGCCATGGACTTTTCTAAAATAGTTAACCTACTTGATCATGAATGGGACAAACATTTAGCAACTTAACAATAATGGTAATCAACAGAAAATACGCAATGTATATTACACTGAATAATTTTACCAGAAATCACAACTTAATTCCCGCCGTAGAATTGTCACTTCTGAAATAATCTCGAATGTGTCTCGAAAGATGTATCTTCCTTTGTTCATTTATCTACGTTTGATTTAATGTCAAATTCTTTGGGACTTAAATGTTATTTATTGTTAACTAATTAATAATTTACCTACTGCGGATATTCAAGCAAGCCCGGTGAAAATCCAACTAGTGAATAATGGTTCAATTACAATTATTGTCACGTTCGAATTTATTAGCACAAAATTGTTCTAAGAGTAATTGGATAATAACTTTCATCCAAGACAATATGAAATATGTAGATTATTTAGTGTAATAATTTATAGTAATTATGTCTGTACCCACCAAAGAAACTCGATTCAGCTGCTTAGCAGTTTCAATATGTTAACACAAAAGCATGTGAATTAGTTTGATAAGTTATAGTCACCATTGATGTGTCTTGATGGAATAAATAGTCTGGCTAAGTTTGAAATAAAGTACGATAGCTTTCGATACAATTAAGCAACTACACCAAAGTTCCATCTGAATAAAATAAAGCACTTAGTGATTTTGTTAGCATCTATAGAAATGTCAAACTGCTGCAAACAGGTTCCATGATAGTTATAAATAAGCTTTGAAGAATAAAAAGGATTAGTAGAAGCATATGGGGCAACGATAGCCTTCAAACTACTAAAATCCCTTGAGAAAATAGTATTTTTTAGGACATTTCTAATACCAGGTTTGAAAATCTTGAATATAGTCTATATTGCAGAAATGCAATATTCTTTTCGACGTGCACTTCAACCAAGTTGGCTTCTTCAGTTTTTTCATCTCCTGAGGACGACAACTTGGTTGGTGAAATAGGCGTCGAGAAGAGTATTGCATTTCTGGTGATTGGGAAAAGTGCTTGTTTTGGGTTTGTCTTACCCCAGAGGTTCCAGGTTCACTTTTTATTAGTCTATATCAAGAGAAAAACGATATTTCTCTCATAGATAACCAACATGTAATAAAAGTGCACCTGATCGTTTACTGTTTATTTGTTCATCTATTCGGTAGCGGTTTTCACCGCTAATACAAATGAAGTCGCGGGCAACAGCCAGACTCCCCTATACATTCCCTCCCCTCAATAGTAGAGGAACACTGATGGGTTCATACCAAAGACATTCTACTGAAATTAATTCCAGTTGAATATGAATTCACTTGAAGGTTAAGTTTGAAATATTTACAAAAAAGTGCTGAGGTAACACACAGTATGAGCCACAGCCGAGTGGAACCGCATTGGTTTGCCATAGTGATAGCCCCAAGATGAATAACGGGGTTGACATAGAAGTCAGACTCCATTTCTAAATACTTCTAAGGCATTGAAATCACTTCTATCATGCAAAAATGCATGCCACTTAGTCTAAGTCTAAACTGAAGTTGGACTTAAACAGTTCGGCGGCAAACATTTTTAATGAAAGTTATTTCAGGAAACACTGCCAACTGAGGTTCCACATCAATGAAATCGATAAAGCAGATGGACTTTCTGACTTGTTTTTTTTGTCCAAACTTTACCCTGCAGAAGGTTAAACTTTCATAAAGGGCTCTAAAGCCAACTTATTTCAGGTAATTGGCTGAAGTGTCCGCATTGGAGAGTTCGAATATTAACCCTACCTACAGGAAACTTTCGAGCTGACAAATCCTCGAGCAATTAAAATCAATCGCAAAAGTAGTCTTCTTTTAACTCGAGTAACGCGTTTGAAGTCTGGATTCACCTATTTACCTAGGATTTTTTTTTAATTGACGGTCTAGAGCTCTCCAAGAACTCAATGACTTTTACAGGGGGTAGATCATAGTGATCTAAATCATAGTGAAACTTGGATGAGCGAGCGTTGCGTTTTCTGTCGATTCCGTAAGACGACTTCGCAAGAGATGTCCATACATTCTTATAATGATACTTTATCCATTACGTCGTTTTAATCAAAGGATCGCCTTCGATATGAAAACGTCAACGCCAAAGTGGAACGACCCGTCATCAAATCCCACGACAGCTCATTTCTTTAAATTCAAACTAAGTAGATCATAACCAAAACACGCGGCACGGTTATCGTGCAGTTGCGCAAAGAAAAAATTAAATTAGTATCTACAGCGTTTCCTCATTGTTTATTTACGCCAAAATTTTCAATTCGGAATGGATTACTAAAACGTTATGCAACGGACGTTATTTACTTAATGCTAATAAGCACTTTTTAATATTGGAACGCATATATATATATAGGCATCGGTCTTGGATCATATATTGTTACTCAATTGAAATAGACCTGTGATCGAAAGAGAAATTTTACTACACGTTTTTCGTATGTAGCAAACATTAATCAATTACCAAAAATGTGTTTGATTATGAAATCAATATTGCCAAGAGCTACTGAAATATAAATTCAGATATATGTCAAAGTTGTTGTAAAAGTGATGTAAAAATGCAAAAATCAAAAGTTGTACCACAAGGCTCAGTCCTTTGCCCTTAATTTCAGTGCTGAACGGATTATACAAATTTTTAATATTTTTTCACTGAAACAACTTTACTTATGGCTTGTCAATAAAAAATATAACTGATGCTCAATCGCAAACCATTACGGTAATCAATTATAATTATCACATAATTTATCAAATGTATGCCATTGGTAATTATGTTAAAACAAATAATTCAAGACATCCAGCTCAAAAGATACTTGCCATAACTTCTTCATTTAAAAAATTACATAGGAAAATAGTTAAAAAATATTCTTTTTTAATGGATTCACAAATTAGTTACTGATCAAGTCTCATTCATTGTAAATGTCCCAGGGTCCACTCAAATAAGTATTTATATCAAATATTATTATTATTATCAACGAATCGTCATCATTTGCAAAAGTCCGAAATACGATTCTTTCCCATCAATGAAATTCAAATTAAATTATGAAGTCACTGACTCATATACCTACATTCTTTTAGTAAAATAGCAAGTAGTTGCTGAAAACATGTTAATTTCAACATTTCAATTTGCTCTAGATGAGCTCATGCGCGGCTATTTCATCACGTCTAAATTAGAAGTCTACGATATGAAATTATTCAAAGAGAACTTGCATGACGCTCCAGTTATACAGAGTGATCACAAACTGATCTTACCTGTTCAATGAGCAATATGGAAGAACATGGTATTTTTTTCGATTTTTTTGAGTATTTTTATTTCTCACAGACTGAACTTCTCGATTTCTTATTTTTTTATTCTATATAGGATAAAATGTCAAAATGACTTTGATTATATTTTACTCCTATCATTACTTTCAATATAGTTACATTTTTTCTTCATTAATTTTTATTAAATTATTGGTTTTATTAACTTAGAACTCATATCTCCGCCTCAAATTGAACATGTAAGGATACGTCTACTAAGAGTGGTATTATTAGATGTATTATTTGCATTGGAATACACTTATAATATGAGAAAAAAATGTCAACAAAAAATCTTCTGACATTCCTTTAAAAACATAAACTGGCAGGCTTACTCAGGTTCGACCTTTAAGGACGGATGAGTTCAGCAATGGATTAGTGGTTCAGCCTAGCACTACTGATGATACATACTGTTAGTAGAAACAGTGTCATCTAGTGTTGAATTATGAATGCTTTGTTTTTTGGCACTGGTTTTATTTAGTTTGCTTTTCAGTGAAGACAGAGGAGGAATCTCGTTCAGCGGTCGATGTCAAAGTTTCGTTTTCCAACTGACCGCATGAAAAGTTTGATATAGCTTTGTCTGTCTATTTTTTCACAAAATCTACCTATTCAACTGACTTTTATGTTTACTGTCGTCGATTGTTCTATTTTTAGCAATAACACTAGGTGAAGACTAAGTATTTTTGAAGGTGACCCACTCATGTTGGTGGAATTTTGACAATCACCTACTCAAACGGTCGCCGGTCAAAAATCTCAAGGAAACAAATACAATGGATCTTAAATTCGATAATCACTCTAAATTTACTACTGAACTTCATCGTTTCATTATCTGATTATAAAATAAACTTTGAGAATCGAATGACACATCTGTTGATTCAGCCAAACGAATACACGATTGTTTAGTAAACTTTCAATCATCTGAACGGTTAATGTCCAATAAGAATTCGAAAATAATAGGTGTTTTATCACAGATGTGTCCAAAAATAGAAACGAACCTGACCTGAATCAACTGTAATAAAACTCGCCCACCACGAATACTAATGCACTAAACGAATACTAACAAAAATATTGTAACATATAAAACAAAGTAATGGGCAAGATA
This sequence comes from Leptinotarsa texana, assembly GCA_015342105.1. Classification (NCBI taxonomy): domain Eukaryota; kingdom Metazoa; phylum Arthropoda; class Insecta; order Coleoptera; family Chrysomelidae; genus Leptinotarsa; species Leptinotarsa texana. The sequence continues at coordinate 22,653 of WOGN01000057.1, read as the reverse complement.
AACAATAGTTCAAAATCGTGTCCACCTCGATTACAAATTTAATATGCAAATTCAAAGAACTAATGTTGTTTTGTGAGCAGTGTATCGGGTAAATGTCGGAATTTTATTCATGGTCATATTAATACGAATGCCTAAGAAATTATATTGAATCGGTTTCTTCATTCTTCATCAAAAACTAATGAGAAAACGTTCGAGAAAAGTTCGCTTTTCAATAGTGGATTGCGGTCTGTGTGTACTCTTGATTTATTGTTTCTCAGTAATACATTGTTAATTGAAAATTTTTATTGAACATTTTGGCAATACTATTGACTAGTGCAAAAAAAAATATTTTTTGGAGGTCACCAAAATTCCTGTTTATCTGCCTTACGTTCATTAATGCGACAGAGTTTAACGAAATTCAATTAAATCAAATTCATACCTGAAATATAGTAAATAGATTGACTCAAATAGTGCATAAGTTAGGATTGTATTCATGAAACAAGTATCAAATGTAGCCAAGACAGCATCATTATTCATTATTATTATTATTATGTCATTTCTATGCCTCCATTAACTTTACTCAAACCTTGTATATCTTCGACGATTTCATCAGAAAATTAATTAGTCCAATATAGTTGCAAAACGATCGTGTATAATGGTAACAAATCAATTTCCCAAATCGATTTGAAGTTCAACATATAGAGTGAAAAATTTCAGGAACTTGGTCCTCTCTATATTGAATGTGGCCTCAGTTTCTTTTCCTGGATAATGCTTGAGCGGTTTCATTTTAATGGCATTCGTATAATCACGATATATCATTTCCGTAAACTCTCACGCAGTAGTAGACGAAACGTCAGACATAAAACATAGAGACCACGGCCAAAAAACCCGGAAAATAGCTTTGAAAGATTTTAAAATTATTGAAAGTTGAGATAGATGACATCTATTTTGATATTTAAAATGACTCGCCCATAACACAATATGCGAAGGCCTCTTCTTTGCAGAGTTTGTTAAATCTCATAGATTTAACCTTAGTCCATTGTTAATATGAATAACAATTTCCTTGCAGTGACCAAATCAGATGTGCCACTTACTGGACAAACGTTTCATCAATCAAGTTGACATCATCTAGATGTGCGTTATAGCAATTATCAGATCCATTCACCGGCGATGGTTTAACTGCTAACGGGCTCATTCTTCTAAATCTGACATGAATAAGGTTTCATTTAATTTCTGAATTAATATCGAAATATTGCCTTGAACGTTGAATTAAACCACTTCTTGCCACATCTTGATAACCTGAACTTATATTTTACATAACCTATTTTTGATATGATCTCAAACGAAGTCATAACATTATTTTCAAGGAAGGTACCATAACAATAAATTGCATACACAATTACATCACTTCAATATGAAATTAGTTTATTTAGAAAAACAAAGTATGTGTCAGAAGAAGAAGCAGAATTAAAAATATCAACTACACACACACAGTAGGAGTATGAAGAAGATTAATAACTTTCCATAAATAATCAAATCTAAATAACCTTAACAAATTTTCAAGAAGTCGGTAGATACATCTTTAATCATATTTTACAAATTTTCTAATTTATGATTTTTTCAAATTCATTTTTGAAATATTCTTTAAAAAATTATTTTCGATTAAATGACACATACCTACTGAAAATATGATTTAAGTTCAGTTTTATAATTCGTAAAAGACATTGTCATTTTGCACTAGTTTCCACGTTTGCTTCCTTGCAAACTATTGATTTATAACTACAGATCAATATCGAGCGTTGGATAATTGAAAACTGACTGCATACTATGATTTATGGCCGTGTTTTTGTTTAAGGAATTTTTATTCAAACATTAAATTTCCATATAGCCTTTGTTGATAGGATAATGAATACATTTGAATAATATATTTATTATTTTTCTTATTATAAACCTACCGGATGAGGGACGTATTCACAGAGGTCAATACTGAATTAGAAAGTTTTCAAAATGTCCAGTAAATTGATACGTTATTGAAAATAATATAAAGTTTCTGAGATGGGGCTTTAAAAAATATAATGCAATGTTATTCGACTACTGAAAGTTTGATTAATATTATGAAATGTTCTGGTGTTTTTAAAAGGAAGTGAACCGTGGAAAATGAAAGTATGTATCACTGACCTTGCTACAAAAACAATGCAAGGCCAATACTAATAGTTTTTCAAATCACCAAAAATCGCGACAGCCCGCTCTATACATGATTGAAATAATCATAATTAAATAATCATGATTAAAAATACCAGGGTTGTTAAGAAAAATAAGGTGAATGTTAAAATTTCACAGGCTAAGTTCAGCAGTTTCAGCTGCTTGTTTAGTTTCTTGGTGAGAGGCATAAAAGTTAGAACTGATTTGTGTGTTCGGCAATTGCTATCGAAAAGAATTTATCAAAAAATTTGCATCAAATTTTGTGTAAAAAATGGAATTGAGTGCTCAAAGCAGTTGATATATTACCAGTGACAGTGACAGAGACAGATGGTCTCAACCATCTGCGAAACCAAAAAAAGCACGCCAAGTTCGTTCAAATGTCAGGGTTTCGCTCACTGTTTTCTGAGAAGGACTACTTTAAAGTGCACAAAATAAAAATTAATGAATGAATAAATAAATATTAAAAAAATCCACCATATTTTTTCAACAGACCTCGTAAGGTCACGTTCTATGACACATCATTTATCCATTCAATACCTATTTTTGTTGATTGCAAAAAAGTTGCCTTTTTCGAAAACACATTTTATAGTCTGTCCTCGAAAAGTTTAGGACAGAAGAATTCCCACACTTATCAACAAAAAACAACACACAAATATTTGAGAAAAATTAAAATCCACCTCATATTTTCAACAGACGTCGTAAATTCACGTTCTGTGACATCATTTATCCATTCAATACCTATTTTTGTTGATTGCAAAAAGTTACCTTTTTCGAAAACACATTTTATAGTCTGGCCTCGAAAAGTTTAGGACACAAAAATTCCCGCACGTATCAACACAAACATCAGCACATTATTTTTATTTTCGAATGGTTTCACTTCTGAGCTATCTTTATTGAAATCATGACCGTATTATTTTGTTTTCGGTGTTATATTACTATAAATTCCCCATTTAATTTTTTTTTCCTATAAATCTATATAGTTCATCTATGAAAAGCTAAAAGCACCACCCATTATCACTGTCTTCAAAATATTAAAACTCAAATGTATCTACTCTATTTTAGTAAAGCATATAGTCAGTAAAATCATGATTATTAAGACTGTTTAGATTTTAGTTTAAACAGGATTGAAGGTATATTCCCGATATATGTCATTATAAATTCCCAAATCTACCGGACAAAATATTACAATTATTTCTGAGAATTATTTCGAGACAATTCCAAACTGAATTTTATATGAGGTATTTGACCCCACTCACCTAAACCACAATGGCGTAAGGTCAGTGAAAAAATGCGAAGCTGCTCGTTTATAAACTAATCTTGATTTTTCCTCGAATATGAACGTTGACCAAGTCAAGATACAGGTTATGCGAGTCACTATTTTATCTATGAATCGACTACGATAATTTATGTGAAGAATCACTATTCTGGTATAAAAAAGTTGAACAACTTGGTTCAAATACTGATAAATGAATGATGAAATTCAATGATTCAAATGAAATCAACTGAACATTCTATATAGCTTGTGACCGATCACTCTTCACAAATGTAAAGACGGTCGCCTTCCTTAAGCTCACAGAAGTTTCCTGGAAACTTCTGATAGATCTCGTAATAGCGTGGCGGATTGGTAGTAAAAAATTAAAAAAAAATCAGAGTTGACTAAGTAACCATAATTTATTAGTGAAAATTTTCATCAGCGAATCAAATGCATACCAATTTCCAATACCACAGACAAAGAAGAATAAGTTTTCGCGAATCAGTACATATTACAAAACCTGGCTCTCCTGCCCAAGAGAGCCAAGACAATATACCCATATAAAAAGCACGCCAAGTTCGATCAAATGTTAAGGTTTTGCGGACTGTTTTCTTAGATTACCTTGACGTAGTGTATGAGGAGTTCTTGTCACTTGGTCGAACGGTCAACAAGGAGTATTATATTGAAGTTATGTGCCGCTTGTGAGAAGCAATACATGGTTTTTGCAATGCGATAATGCACATGTTCACTCGTCATTGCTTGTTAGTAATTTTTTGGCCAAATTCAAAACCGTTAGCAAGTCTCAGCTACCGTATTCACCAGACTTGCCCCCTTGTGACTTCTGTATCTGTATTTGTAGAGTGGGGAGGGTGAGCGTAGACCCACAGCACTTAGGGTACATGTGACCCATTGTACATCCTACCGAGGAGTGGTCCTCCTAGGTCATCGTCCATCCTGTCCTTTACAGGTAGGTGAACAGATCTCTGGGAGACATCTCCTTTATATCGGCAGGTGTAGGCCAATACTCGCCGAACACTTTCTTATTGACGATAACTCCGAACATTCGCATAGGACATGCCTGACAGTTTCATCTTTCTGTTCACACAGCCTGCATAGAGGTGTATCCACTAGCCCCATATTGTGGAGGTGTTTCCTTAGTTGACAGTGACCAGTCAGAAATCCTACTGTGAAGCGTAGGTTTTTCCTGGTCATCGCCAGATATTTCTTCGGCGCCAGCTTCCTTGGATCGCCAAGGGTGATCTTGGCAAGATTGCATCCTTTGATTTCATCCCATCTCTCTAGGGATTGAGCATGGGTGTGACGTTTGGCTAGTTTCGCAATTGTCAAAGTCATCAGGCCGTAGGTGCTACTGGGTCCTAAAATTCTTAGTCTAGCCACTTCCTTGGCTAACAAGTCGGCAATGCGATTACCTTTACTCCTGTCGTACCCCCTTATGACTATTTCCTGTTCCCAAGATTGAAGATACCCATGAAAAGACGGCGTTTTACGATGATTAAGGATATACCTACAAATCGAAATGCTTAGTGAACCCAAGGTCATACCAAACTGCTCCGAGGATTGGAAAAAACGCTGGTTAAAGTGTATTGTATATGGGACGGATTACTTTGAAGGCAACCAAATAGAAATTTATGAATGCATATTTTTTGATGAAAATGAAAATTCACCTTTTGAACAGATGGCTAATGCAACCTACTCTAGTTGTAACATTATTTCCTTCAAGTATGTCAATTGATATAGGATACACCAGGGAGTTTACAAATCTTAGAATTATTTCCAAACTTCCTGTAACGGCATGAAACGCTCTTGCTTGGAGCCCAAAACTGTTCTGTTCAGTGAGGTGAATTTGAAAAGAAGTAGAAATTCCAAATTTCAATTGAGAGTTGTATCCAAATCGATTTCATCATTTGACTCCACAATAATTTAAATTTCCAAACCATCTCACCAATAGACAATCTGGCCTGAATATTGAAATTAATTCAATAGGAGCTTCCAATAAGACCTTAAAGAAATAACAAATGACAGTTCGACAATCACTGATATTTGTCAAATAGACACAAAGAATAAAAATGAAGTAAGACAATTTGAAGATCATTTTTTCCAATTGTGAAAAACAAAAGAAATTCAACATAACAGGCAGATCTAATATATCGTCAAATCTTAAATAGCCACTTTCGCGGCTGATACAAGGAGGGATATTTAATTATATCTCACAAACTTTGTCAAAAGTTTTTTTTTAATGGGGGGTTGTATTTATTTGTTTACAGTCAATGCCGATTTGAAAGGGAAAATCTAATTGCCATTAGTACTGAGAAAATATAAAAAAACATTAAACTGAACAAGTCATAATGCTTAATCATAATATTTCATATCTTCTTTACTTTTACTACGATTCTCTAGAACAAATTCTAGCAACACAATGAATTGCATACAAAGTAGGTCAGAGAGTTCTAAACAATACTATATTTTCGAAGTCGGATGTTTCTTCTGGAGATCTGAATTATGATATGAATTGGAACTTGATATTTTTTACCACTTTTATTTGTAACAAACGTTACTGCAGTTTCGTCCTATAAGGACACTTTTAAACTAAAAATTATTGATTACATTAGCCCTTATATAACACTACTGTAGGTAATAACAGAGGTACTTAGCTTAATTGAGTACCTAAATTTTGTTTATCTATGACAATTTGAAAACCGGTGAGTAAACTAGATCGATCTGATCATTTAACAGGTTGCACCCGTAAAGTTTATGCTTATGAATTGCCAAAGATTCCAAATTAATTAAGTTGCAAATTCAATCAAATCGATCTAGTTTACTCACCGCTTTTCAGCGTATCCACATTGTCATAGATAAACAAATTTCAAATACTCAATTTTAAGTTAAGTACCACTGTTATTACCTACATTTGTGTTATACATATAAGGGCTAATGTAATCAATCACTTTTAGTTTAATGTATAAGTTTGAAAGTGTCCTTATAGGATGAAACAGCAGTAACGTTAGTTAAAATTAAAAGTTGTTAAAATGTTCCAATTCTCATTTTTTACGTAGTAACGGCTACATCCTTCAATTTATTGAATTATAATACTTCTTCACATCGAAATATAGAACAAATTACAATTAGAATCAAGTAACGGGATCACAGCGAAACCAAACACGCACTATGGTGGTCACTGTGGTGTGAAACTACTGCATTCGATTGCATTCAAGGCCCTTGTCATATGAAACCATCGACAATCTTGCCCAACAAGATTTATTCACTCTTTCATTTGCTAGCCTTAGAACCAACAATAATCCATTTTCTCAAACGAATCCACTTGAAATTCGTCTTCGAATTTTAAACCAAATTTCTTTCTGACTTAGATCGACTGCTTACATCAATTCAATCAATACACAAAATAATAGTGTAACTGATCGTTAACTTAAACATTAACGTCAAATATTTGTTACTATAAAAATACTGTTCAATTGATTCCCTTGAAACTTTGGTTAACTGTTTATTTATAGTTTTTAAAACGTTATTTTGTAAATCAAAGACGGGCCAATATCTACACGATAATTTTTCGTTAAAAACTCTGGAAAAACTCAAAAAATGAAGTCAACGCGAGTGAAGCCGCGAACATCACTTACTTTAACGATAAATCCTCAATAATTTATAGACTTGAAAGTTGATTGTGTTACAATACCTGCATTATAGTCGATATTGCAAAGGCAAAAACTAATTAAAATTGATGAAAGAACTGTAACTAATTGAGTTTTGTAATAACGAACAAACTATTCTTAGAGTGAAGCAGTTCAATTAACTATTTATTGAATCTTACTTTTGAATACTGTTGTAATGGACGAAAGTATTTCAAAAGTTTATAGAACAGTGATTAAATTTTAAACAACGCACTAACGCAAATCAACTCAAGTAAAATGAGAACTTATTTTACCATATAAATCCTATTTACGGACAATCAAAGTGAATTATAGAAATTGCAGAATGAATTAATGAGAATTAGTTTACGATGTCATTAAACGGAAGGTCTGGATTCAATCATTTATGATACAAAGTATGACGAATAATCATTATAATAAAAGCAGAACCTACACATTTAGAAAAAAATATTTATAAGAGTAGACATGTAAATAGATATAGAGTATGTTTCGAACCTTTGTTTATACGCTAATATGCTTTCTTAAAATTGCAAATGCATTGCGGAAAGTAAATACACATATTTCTAATTGAGACATTTTTAATCAATATTTCTTCACGCCATAAATTAATTTCCGAAACATCAGCCATTTTGAAAAAGCTTAGTAAATATTTACATGAAAAAGTCCTATTATTTTTATTCATAGGGAAAATTTATGAATATGACAATTTTCTATCTGATTAGAAGGTTTAATCACGTACGTAGTAGTAATTTTTCGCGATGAACTCTTCAGGTTGTCCTTTATTGTCTGAATTCCGTAACCCAAAAAATATTAAGGAACACGATTTGTTTATTATTTTTAACTTTTTAGTTCGATGTAAAAGCGTGTTTTTTTAGTTTTTTAAACTATATTTATTTTTTATTACTAACAGCTGCTTTTTTAAATATGAAGCTGAAACCGCCCCTCCTCCGTTAACCAGGCCTTCGTTACAACACTGATTCAAATCGCAATCATAGACGAAAGCGTAGAATACTAAAGTTCTGGTGAAAAAATCATCTGACCGCAGTTTCACCAGTAAGCAAAGTCTCATCGTCTTGAACATGATTCACGTGTAATTTACAGATAATAGCCGAGCTCTAGGCGACAAACTCCAGTTGATCTTGAAGCATTCGATTACCTCTCACATACACGTATACATAATCAACCGAACAATAGCAGCATTAGACAAATATTTCGTCTCAATGTTCTTCCTGATCTTGAGTCACTGCATGCTATAAAACCCGATTCCCGAAAGATCGTTACGCCATACGTTACGAGATCAAGGTCAAAATCGGCGTTACGTGCAAGAATCGTGTAATATCGCGAATTACGTACGATGATCGAAGACATCTACCTACCTGCCTTGTTCACCTGTTGCAGTAAGCGAGGATTTCCATGAGAAAAGAAAGTTTCATTGAACGCCGACCGAAGAAAATGAGTTCGTAACATAGAAATTGAATATTTCGTGAGGTGTCATAATTGTGTCACCATCCGATGAAATATTATTAAACTTATTATTCATCGAAAAATAGGGCGGGTGTTGAACAAGTAAATGCGAAAAATATGTCGTTACAATCACATATAGCAAAAGTTCACATTCTTGGTTTCATTTATAATTGTAAATACGATGATATTCCCTCTAATTGACTAAGAAATAACAGCTGACAGGACACAGGCTGACAGCAACTGATGCTAATTGACATAATTACACTCACATTAAAAGAAGATAAAAGAATGTAAAAATTAGAGTGTTATAAATGGCCACGTATTCCAATATATTCCAATTAACAATCAATACAAGTACTGAAAAGTACCTGAAATATTGGGCAGGAAAGGTAACAAATATTCATTAGACCACAAAAGTTCAGAAAAGGTGTAACTGAAGCAAATGAAAAACAAGCGAAACTTTGTGAGAAACTCCTGTGAATATTACTAGAGTTTTGTCCCAACACCAAACCGTTATTTTAACACTTCGACAAGTATTTCGATCACCAAGTGATCATCTTCAAGAGGAAGATGATCACTCGATCAAGAGGAAGATGATCACTCGGTGATCGAAACACGTGTCGAGGTGTTAAAATAACGATTTGGTGTTGGGAAAAAACTCCAATAATATCCATTATTACATCAAAGGTTCCAAACAGTGCATCACAAGAAAGTTATGTCATTAGAAGGGAGTTCTGTGTGCTGATCACTTCTGCCTGAAAAAGTAGGTGTGCTTCAAGTTTAGAGAGTTTGACTACTAGTTCTATAACAACCACGCCAAGCGCTTCATTCACCATACGATGTGACTGTTTGGTGATGTATATTATCTTATAATTTACCCTAAAATCATGTCTCCACTGGCACCAGGTCTGTAGATTTCCAGATGTAATCCAGAGATAAGACAAAGATCTTCATGAGTCCACACAGATTTCCTGCTGTTAATAGTCTAGTGTATCCTGAAGCAAATGATTGCTGCCTCTTTTCTTACACAACACAGTAACATTTGAAATTATTACCCCCAAACAGACGACTAGTTGTAACTTTTGACACTTGACTTGTAAGAAAGTAAATATTCACAAATGAAATCTCGAAAAATTCATCTATCCCAAAGTACCTTCACCGTATGTTTTGGTAAATGCCTGCCGGAAAATAACTACTTCCCCCACTAATACCACGCTGGATATTGAATTAAATTCGACAGACATTGATAGATATCTCACAGGTTAGTCTGGCAGATGTTTCTCATCCATCAGTAGGACCATTCAGAAACTCGTGCTGATGGTCAGTCCATTTTCATCAAACATCAATGAACAATAAATCATTTTTGGTTGAAATTTCATGTATTTCTTTACATTCTACAGTATATTCAAAACCAATAAGAAAAAAAATGTGAGAAAAAAGTGGTGGGAATAGAAGAGATATGTGAGGAAGATGGTAGCAATTATTAAGACTACCAACACGATTCTTCACCCCGCAAATGATTGATAATAATAATGAGCCTTTTATTCCAGTCTGATCATGAAGATGATCAGCAAATGAATATGTATATGGACATGAACATTTATATCAATTATTCGTAGCAAAGGCTATATCACAATGTTTGAGGTAACATCAAACATTCTCAAACTATTCAGCGATGCTATAAAAGCATTCGCTAATAAAAAGTATTTTTGGGCGTGTTTTGAATATAATGGGACTCTTTTCCTTTTTTTTTCATAGTTTGAAGAATTGAAAATATTTATTCATTCTTAAAATGGATTGACGTGTTATGTCTAGAGAATACTTATAAAATTTCCGTGTCTATGGTGGAGTATTATTTCAAAAAGTTCTGAATATGTAGTTATGAAAATGATGCACTTAAACATAGATATACTGGAAATGGTTGAAATTTTGTGATTCTGAAAACACTCTCTCTTAGAATGGTGATCGAATATAAGGATTTCATGTATTTTTACATGGTATTGGAAAAGACAATAAAATCAAGTATGCATTAGATGTGAGATATAATATAAAATGATTGTTAATCCATCACGAAAAAACAAAAATATCAAGTTATAAAATTTATCTAATTATTCAATAGGACAAAATTATATGAGATCAGAGAAAGTATTGAAAGTTGCAACGATTGTAGTTGATGGATGCCGTTAATCCACTATTACTATTTTCTTGGATACAAATTATTCATTTTCCATCTAATATTTGAATCAACATAATAATATAATCGTAAGAATTAGACTTTTTCATAAATTATTTTTATTAAAGACGACGACAAGAATGAAAGTAACTTTTGGATTGTATAAAATATATTTTGATATTGTTATGAAGTCACAAACAATCATTTATTAATTGATAATGACATATAGACAACTTCTAAACAGAGGTAAAGGCAGTATTGCACTTAGTCAATATTTTATTGTAAGTTTCAATAGTTGCAGACTCGTTAAAACCTTTTCAGGAAGAAATACAATACATATGCATTTAAACGAAACCATAAACAAATTATATCACAGAATGGAAAGTTTGTTGTGGCTACACCGTAAAAATGAAAGAATAACTTTAAATAGAATAAGTTTGACGGTACCTAAAAACCATAATGAAAGATAGTTACATCGAATATACCGTACAATCTAGACAAAATACATAATATCCGATCATTTTCCCAAGACACTTTCACGCTGTTACGAATCCAACAAATTCGATATTTTCGTAATAAAAACCAAAACTAGTGTTGCCAAACCCTCAAGGTTGTTTTCCGCGAGGTAAATGTCAAAAATCCGATCGAAAAGCGCGAAACATGAATTCGTGGAAACATGAACGCACATTTGAAAAGCAGGTCAATGCATAAAGTAACAAAAATAAACGGATAGATCAAACTTGCAGAAACCAAGTGTATGATATAAATCAAAAGGGGGAAATTCGTGGACAGAACACCAAAAAAATGGTCTTCTAATTGAAACCACAAAGATGCGTGCATATGTGATGTTTCTCATTTTTGGTAACCAGTTGTTGTCCATCTTTGCAATTGGCTGCACCGCGCTGATGAGGCCAATAGCCAGAAACACCTGTTCGCAGTTTGCCCCATTTTTCTGTCCATGAGTTTCTTCTTTCCCTCGGGAGTTCTTCACATTTTTTATATTTTTAAACTTTTCTACTAAGGCTTTGAATGGCCATTTTACTTTTTTCGAGAAAACTATATAGCATAGATCGATCGGTAATTGTTACATTGAAAAAGGCACAGAAGAGGTGATTTCGTTAATCTGTTAGGACCGTTTGTTCTACCAAACATTCAACTAAGACAATGACATTCCGAGTAGAAACTAAAATGATCTGCTGGGACAAAGTGACACGGTATAAAAGGCGCAAAAATCCACAAAAACAAAAAAGCGCACAAACGCATGAATATACTGAAAATTAATATATTGTACGTATTTTGCTCCTTGTTGGCAACACCGAAACTTCAATGGGCGTTTTCATGTCGGCAACTTGCAGAAATCTCAATGAGACAGACATGTTGACGGTCGAAATTTAATGAATTCATTGGAATTTATGTAACGCAATCCGCCGAAAGACATAAGAATTTCAAGAAATATTCGACCGTCGATTGCCTTGTTAGGAAAGGACAGTCGAGTGTGTGGTCGTTAACAGTTGGAATTTAATGTTAATTACATTAATTTGTGATAGGTTTCGCCGAGAAATAGAGGATTGGGATACTTTTTATCAGATATTGAACTCGAAATATAAATTGTCTAAAATATCGTTTCATTAGAAATCTGACAGGTTCATTTTGAAATCCACGTTTCATTGGTGAATAGCTTTCAGGATAAACTTCTATTCAAAAGCCAACTTACATGATAATGGACCGTCAAACCAATTTCTGTAAAAATAGTGTTATTGTCCGAAAAAAGGTCCCCAATACTCAACTCCCATATCTGGTAATTTGAATATTCCCGAATGGGAAATATTAAACAGCACCATTACCAATTTGAGATTGAATTTTTTAATTACGAAATAAAATTCAATTACTATGAAATATGAAATGATAAGTTAATTATTAGTTGTGAGTGCAATTATTCGAGTTAAAAGAATTGAAACTACACAAACTTTTCTATGAAAGTTATCATTCAAATAAAGACTATTTCTAACTTAGCACAGACGTAAACTCTTTTGTTTCCGTTTCTAACTTGCAGGCGAAAAAAAATGCTATATAAAAGTATGTATTTTGAGCGTATCTCTTTTATGATGCATGGTATCATTTCATTGTCACAACTGTTACTCCGGCTTGGTCTTTAAGGATAGTTGAATCTAGTAACGCATAATGCCTTCGTGTTTTAGTCTATCACCACTGATGAAACCTATGACAGGTCGAAACTAGTTTTAACTATTTATATTTGTTTCACTTAGGGTTGCCTGTCCCTAATTAAATCACTAGGCAGAATGCTAGACAGGACTGAAGAAGCCATTGTACAGCGAAACACGAGTTGCGTTTTTGTAAAACCGTTTAGTGAAAATACGTTAAAAAAATGTGTTTATCGCACCAAACTACTCAATTACTTCTAATATAATAAGTACCTTGACCAACAATGATGAATGAAGCACTCTAAAGAAAATTCCAATGTGTAATATTAAAGACGTCAATTATATAATGAAGAAGAACCGTAAAAATTGCACAAACATGATTCCTAACTCAAATATGTTATTTCCATCATGGTTAAATCCGGTTACGTCTCGTCCAAATATAGAAATACTTATAAATATTAATTTCCAGAAGGTCGTTCAAAGCACTCGCTAGGCGATTATCGGAAATAAATTCAAATTTAACCCGAATAAAACAAGATACCGAAAGGATCAGCTGTAAACGATGATTCATCTACTCACTCATTACATATATAGCAGTAGTTAATGTATAATAACGTCGATGGAATGAAGAATGAAACTACATTTTAACAATTATTGACATAGGCATAAGCAGAGCATATACTGAAGGGGAGTTGTTAGAGTATCCCTGCCGGGTAAAGTGTCACCCGTGGAGGTAATAGGCCTCCTAAATGACGCCTCACTATAAAGTGGGTGTACCATTCCCGAAAGGATTTGTGATTCTGAACCCACTCGGTGTCACTAAAGGTCTCGGACACTTGGTTAAACCAGAACGCATTTTGAGGAGACCACTGTGCCACCTATAGTATATATGAAGAGATGAAAACGAGAAAATACTGTTGATCATGTCCATTTCGTTATGTAGCGTATCCTTGTAGTCAGTTCAAATGTTATGTAACCTCAGTCATCAATTATTTAAATGAAATAAATAAAAAAACATCCAGAAAATAGCCCTAACAAATTTCAACATGAATGCGCATGAGCAAAGGGAACCCTAACTTATCCTCAATAAACCAGACCGCTCTATATAAAC
>WOGN01000056.1:0-31426 GCA_015342105.1 Leptinotarsa texana | reverse complement strand
TAATAAAAAAATTGAATTAAAATGCCATTTCTCATAGTGAATCACTCTTTGGAGTGATTTTGTGAAACAATCAAGTGATGAGAAAATAATTAATCAAAAATATTTAGTTACATCGAATGTACTTTTATACCAGGGATCGGATATAGTTGTATGGTATAGAGAAAATTTCATTGATTACATCTCAAATAAACTTTAAGAGATTTCTAAAGAATCAAGCGGTTGGGCATTACCAAAAATTTTTCTGTTAGGAGTAGCTATATACAAATATGGAATTGATAATGAAACCGATTCATTAAAATATCATTACAAATTTCGGGAAAAAAAGCATGTATCAATAATCCAACTAATGATGAAGCATGTTTTTTTGGAGTATAGTTAGTGCTTCATACCCCGTACAGGATATATAATATCGATATACAATATCTTAATCACATTACAGTCTTGTATTAAATACTGAAGATTTAGAAATGCCCAAGAAAGTGAATCAAATCAATTAATTTGAGAAATCAAATAATATTTCTGTAAATGTTTTTGCGCTGAAATTGAATATTATCAAAAAAAGTATTTTTATGAAGTAGTGTCTGTGAGGTTCATTGAAAGTAAATTAGAACATCATGTTAATTTGTTATTAATTCAAAATCATTATTTTCCCAAAATGAATGATTATACATATCAAATGATGGATATACTGAAATCAAGTTTCACATTTGCTGGATTAAAAATATTTCTCGTCTAATAAGAAAGGAAGTTAACAGTTATTTTGGAATGATTCATTTATGTTACCGTTGTCATATTTTTTTAGGGAAAAAAATTGAAGAATATCATTCTCGAAATATGACTTTGTAGAATTTAAAAATTACGTTTATAAACAAATATTACCTTTTGTGATGTATGTTGATATTGAATCCATTTAAGAAATGTGCAATTCCCAATTATCACAAACAACTACATAATATATATTTTTTCTGATTGATTCGGCCGTTACTATACCTATTGATACACTTAAGAAAGATACTGTGCTAGCGAAACATGTTGTCATTATATTTTTGAAATAAATTTTGCAGAGACCAAATCGTGAGGTGTAGTTTTTAAAATAACTACATAATATATAATACACAAAACATTCTCGGTGGGCTATTATCTAAAGGGCTGTTATGATGATTCTTATTTAGAAAGTTATGAAGGTGAACATTATGGAATGATTTTCCACTGAAATGAAGAATGCAGCACAGTTTGTGGAAAACAAAATGCTCAATATCGTGCCAATGATTGAGAAACCACTAATCATAAATTTTGAAACTTGTTACATTTGTAAAAAAATGTTCAGTGCTAATGATGTCATCATCGTTAGAGACCACGATCATTTTACGGGGCAATTCTGAGGCTTTCCGCATCAAAAGTGCAACATTTCCTTGAAAAACTCTTTGTTGTCCCAGTTATTTGTCATAATATGTCAAATTATGATGCCCAGTCCATAATAGATTTAGTGAAATACGGTTCTCTGAGCTTGCTTCCATTAAACAAAACTATCAATGATTGCGCTAGTAGTATAAAATTCAGATTTATGGACTATTTCAGATTTATGGATGCAAGTCTTAATGAACTCTTATTCACTTTAGGTATGAACAATCTTCAAAATTCAAAGTCTGAATTTGAAGATTTAGGTGAAGAAACATTCAAACTATTGACTAGGAAAGAAGTAATTTCCTAAGATTATTTGGATAATTTCGAAAAATTGATTGATTCTCAACTTCCACCCATTGAAAAATTCTACAACAAATTGAATGACATGGGATTGTGTAGAGGAGACTATCTTCATGCACAAAATGTGAGGAAAGAATACAAAATGGAAAGTCTAAGATAGTATAGTGATTTGTATATAAAAACTGATATTTTGCTACTCGAAGATGTGACTGAAAATTTTAAGGATACTGCTTTGAAAACTTATTGTTTAAATCCCACATGATATCATACAATGGATATACGTGGGACGCTATGTTGAAATACACAAAATGTAAATTAGAAATTTCAAAGGCCATCGATATGATCATGTTTATAGAAGAGGCAATTAGAGGTGGGATTTCGATTTATGGTAATCGATCAGAGGCCAACAATAAATACATGCCAAACTATGATCCCTCAAAACCTACTGAAACTTTTTTGTATCTTGATGTTAACAAATTATATGATTGGGCTAAGTCTCAGCCATTACATTTTGAAGGTTTCAAATGGACCGAACAAATATTGATGTTACAATGATTCCAGGTGATCCACTAGTGGGGTACATTTTCCAAGTTGATTTAGACTATCCTCGAACTATACATGACTTACATAAAGACTTTCTATTTTGTGCAGATCATTCAGTTGCATTTTGATGATGTTTATGAAGATGTAATAAAGAAAATATTGAAAACTTCGATACCTCTGATTATGATAAAAATAACGAGTACAATACTCCATTGGTGAATAAAAAAATATCTGATTTAATGAAAGATGAGACAAATAGTGAAATCATCACGCATTTTGACAGTTTTCGTAGATTTGGGAATCAAGAATTAAGATATCACAATAAAATCTAAAATTGTCAAGAATATAATGAGAAATAATATAACTTCAGAGGATTATGTTGCTTGTCTGGCTTTCAAAATAAAAATATCAGAATATACCATCAATCAACTAAGGGAGGAATCATCAAGACTACTAGACCGTGCTTTCGGGGTCTATAATACAGAGGAAGGTCACGAAAAGGAACTAGGCATCATCAAAAATGACCTTCAATGGAATGGTTACTCTAGAGTGAAAGTAGAACAGGCTTTAGCTAGAAGACAGCAACAGCTTTACGAGGAAGGATTGGAATACTTCTCTACATCAGAGAATTATCGAAAAGGATAAGAAGGATTTGTTTCAGATCTGGAAATACTATCCGTAGCAGCCTCACAAAAACCAGGCCACCAAACGAGGACTGCAATACCAAGAATTGCATTTACCGGACACCCTGCGAGTGCGGAGAAGAGGCCATTAGAAGTTCGCATTGCTGACCGACCACAAGAAACACACACAGCGAGGAGAAACCAGCAAATCCGGAATAGCAGAGCATGTTTGGACTCATCAACATAACATCAAGTGGGCTCAAGCTGAAATCATCCACAAAGAGAAACACTGGATTAGGAGTAAATTCAAAGAAGCCGCGTATATGTTGTTCAACAACACATTTAGTCAAGCTAGTGTAGAGATACTTAATATGTGGAAACCTCCAATCAAGCGAAAAACGACAAACGGTCATCTTCCGCTAAAACCAATGAAGCGGAGAGAGGGAAGAGGTGATAGGTGAAAGCACTCGAACGACCTATAAATAGTCAGATCTCGGAGGAATAAGTCCAGTTATCACCCGAAGACGATTGTGGATCCTAACAATCGAAACGTCGTGACGTAAATTGGTTTGGAATCTTTTAATTTTTTTTTATTTTTTGTTAATACCTATTTTTTAATTTTCAGCTTTTATTAATATTTAATTTTTTTTGGTTGTTGCTTGTATGTTATTTCTTTGTAATATCAGTTTTTTGTTTAATAAAATTGTTATTTATGGTTAATCTTTTTTAATTTTTTTTAGGGATTTCAAATCAATTTATATTCTATTAGACAAAGGAAGTTCGAACTGATGGAATACACCACGAAACATTGTCAACCACCTTCAAACAAACTGGTGGAGACTGACCCATTACAAACGGTGCGTGGGATGTTGGAAGAATTGTGTATCAGCTCCCATGCGGTTTGAAACGTCGATGCCCACGATTTGACAGAAACTGTCACGTTCGAGGTCTGTTCTTTGCCTTTGCGCAACTAAAATGATACATACAATTTTTATGCCGACGGAATCGATCGTCTTATGTGATTCAAATGCCGCTTATATTGATTGAATTAGTACTCACTGAGATTAACAGTTTATAATAGACCTAAAAAACGGACAAAAATTTAGAAATAAACAAAATCTATTACATGATGTGCACTCCTAAAATTTTGGTTGGTTGTATATACATAGGAATATTATAATCTTGCAAAAAATTTATTGTCATTATATATTTTTTATTCGTTCTATCTACATACAAAATTATTGTCTGAGTATTTTCTAGAAATTGTACCCATGTAGGTACTAGTCATTAGACTTCAGTGGTTCTAACGTACAGACGAACCAGTAGATACTTTGATACGTCCTAGTTTCATTCAAAGAAAGTGAGGAATGATACATTATTCTTGATTTTGAAAAAATTTAAATAATTGAAAATTCTCGACTTTACCTGGTCTTTTTTTTCCTGGAACAAAATCAAAAGAGTTCGTTGCTTCTGCGAATTCTCCACTACTACCACTGGGACCACTAGGGCTAGAGCTGAGTTCCATGGAGTCCAGATGTTCTCTTATATAGGCATAGTTTTCCAAATCCCAGGGATCGATGTATCCTTCTTTTTCTTGAAAAGAATCATCGGTATCATTTTCTACAGGGCTCCAATAAAATGAATCGCCTGGCATACTGAACCTGCAAAAAAATGGAATTAATATAATTGGCTTATAGTACGAGGTAATTAGGATCTTTTTCATGACAGTTCTGTATTCACCCAGTATGAAAACTGAGATTCGGAAGAATCTCGAACAATAATTGAATTCTGAAAAAGTTGTGTTAAATTGAAAAAAGTTGTTATGAGTAACTCATCAAATGAACATCAAGAATAAAAAATTCATTTTTCGAAGAAATCAATAGGATTAACATTGTAGTTAATATATGTGATATAGGAATGGAATTACCGAAGAAGGAAAAAAGGCAATACTCCTTGTAACTTTTGGAAGGTGAAGTGGCTGAATACAACTAAGGTAATCAGCACCAACGAAAACATCGAAAATAAAAATACCACAATAACTGAAGTTCAGGAAAAATGGACAACGTAAGTTAACTTGCAGATATGCTTTGACTGAAAGAAATTGTAAATCTTTCTTGAAAATACTTGAAATACTTAGCGCAGGATCACATAAATAAGTACCGCTGCAAAAAGTTGCACTTCATATAAACTCCTAAGGACTGAGGGCAGATAACAGAAAATTGATAAAAGAAAAAAGGATATGTCACATATGCGTGTGTAGCAAAACTTATATAAAAAAAAGATAAATATAAAAAAAATGGCTACACTTGTTCAGGCAATTCGTTTTCTATGTAGAAGTGCGAAAAACTAACCTAAAAAAGATACAAAAATTGAAAGCACTAAGAAAAAAAAGTTAAAATCAACAATGAGAAGAAAACGTTGATTTAGTGAAGTAAAACCAATTTTACATTATCAAACATAAGTAGGGGGGGGGCAAATCAGAACAAATACGAGAATTTCTAAATCTGAGAACAATCATTGAACAATGAAAGAGTCAGAGATTTCGAATGGATAATATTCATTTATTCATTTTGAAAAATAAATTACATATTACGGGTATCGAAAATTAAATTATTTTTCGAAACAGTCTCTTTGTCGGATTGGACAATATGAAAGAACTGTTTTTAAGTTGATGCAGGATACAGTGTGGTACGTATTACGTAATGAGTGATAGTGTTTTTTCAGGGCATATTATGTTATTATATTGAAAATTAATGGTGAAGTAATGATACCCAAGCATTTTTGGAAAAAAATAATCATAATTATTTGTCAGTATCTTTCAATTTATTGCGATGAATAGCCTTAAATTTTATGCCTCCCTTGCCTCCTTCCTCTGTCGAGCCGCCGCCGCTGTCTATGAAGGACAATGGATCGGGCGCCGAGGTCATATGAAATTGCCTCCAAGATCACCAGATCCAACCCCTGAATTCTAGGCTTTATAAAATCTAAAGTATACGAGACTCGGTGACTCTATTCAGGAGTTGCGTGCGCGGATTACAGAAGTGTGTGCAAAAATTACTGGAGAAACTTTGCAGAGCGTCAGAGTTGAACATTTTGAGCATTTATTGCAATAAAAGAGAAGTTTAATGTGCCTTCCTTCTTGTGGTGTTTTGTTATTTTCAAACATCAAAAGCTCAACAAGTAATGAAACAAATTTTAACTTTTTTGCACACTTGAATGGAGAATAACACATCCTTTCAAATGAGCTTCACCTCAACACACAACAAACTAATCGTATAAAAATATATATTGTAGAAATCAAAAGTTTGTAAGTATGTTCATAGTATTTTTGAGAATATATTGAAACAGGGAAGCGGTAGAATGAAACTGTTTTACTATTTAATGCGCATAAGTGTAAAAATGAAATATTTGAATTCTAGGTATTGAATTATTTTTATGGTCCAGGAAGATTTCCAACAAAAATGTTATCATGTATGGTTCTGAAAAAATCCTATTTGAAAACAATTTTGCTAATTCATCGATTTTGTCTCGATTTCTTTGTCAATTATACCTATACCCTATTAGGATCACATATCGTAAAAGTAGAGTCGTTTTCCAGATAAAAAGTGAATGGCCATGATCCACTTTCCTAACGCAGCTTCCATGGACTGATGTCAATGAAACGAGAACAATCTATAACCATTAGATAAATATCTTCCCGAGGATTATACGGTATTACATAAGTATTAAGGAGTTGGCAGATTTGTGCAAGTAGCGTGGGAGCCCGAAATACTCGTGTAACGAATTTTCATTTTACCATTGTTCTTTCTCGAGAAGTAGGTAGTCAAAGGCATGTATTGCATAAATGTTAACAAATTGGTTCATTGTTTTTGCAAGTGTTATAATAAACTGTATGTTTTCAGTTATGTTTAAATATTCATGAAATTCCTCATCAATGGCCCAATGAGTATCTACATAGAATTCAAAATGGACGAAGACGTTATGTACTTCCTCATTTTGTCGTCGAGTTCTTAATTAACGAAGTTTCCAATTCCACCGGATGTACGTTTCTTTTTGAAATTGAAACATTTATGATTTTTAAATTATGAAGATTTTGATAATTGATATTTTTATATGAAGGAGAATCATTTTCTCTTTTAAAAAAGTTTTTTTTCAGATTATGTTTTCAAAAAATTCAGATACCTAATTATGAGTCCGGAGTCCTAATTGGCCGACAATTGAATGTATGAACATGCCTGAAGAAGCTATTTTATAGTGGAACATGTCTTGTAGTTTTGTTTACTATTAAAAACACTATCCCAACACCAGAACAAAACTTACGGTCTCTCCACGCGAGTTTCGCTAACCAAGTTAGCGTCCTCAGGAGATCATGATGAGTAAATTTTACTACTATGTTGGTGTTTTTATATGCTAGTAGCCTAACTACTACCTGTTAGTAGCATTTAACTACACCAGTTAGTATTACCTAACTACTACCTGTTATTGTTCCTATGTTAAACTATCTGTTTTTAATACCTCTAATTTTTTATGTATTTCCTTTATGTTAGTAATTATCTCTAAAATGTATCTGTTTTTCATTTAGAATTATTACGTATAAGATCAAACAAAGGACCTCTGTCGCTCTCGAAGGCATCCAGAAACCTGTTGTCGTGTACGGGTCTCAAATATTTCTCACTCATTCTATGGTCATTCTCTATGGCATGTTGAGCGATTCTAGATTCCTCCAGTCTGTGAAAAGAAACATGCGAAGCATGTTCCTTGTAATGAGCTAATATGGTCTGTTTAGTTTGACCAACATATTTCTTATCACAATCCTCGCAACTTATTTTGTAAATTCCAAGTTCTTTTTCCAACGTCTTGTCTTTCAGATTGCCCAACACTTATTGAAGTGTACGTGTAGTTTTGAAAGCTACTATCATAATAAATTTTTTCAATGTTCGAACCAACCCATTGGTGTATTTGGGTTTATATGGAAGCACTATGAATTTTGAATCTTCCTCTTTTCCAAAAGTCGAGTTATTACGAAGATACTCCCTGAAATTTTGTTATTTAATTAATTTATCACCAATGTTTGATGAATAAGCGTTGCTTTCAGTCACCTCCTTAACAATTCTCATATCTCCCTAACAGTCACCTCCCTAACAACTCTTATACCTCTCAACACCTCCCTAACACCGCTCATACCTTTCTTTGCTCAGAGGAAATGGACAAGAAATTGTAGTCCCACCTTTTTTTGTTATGGGCAATGATGGGAGCTGTCAGGGATATACTTGAAAGTGCTCGTATTCTTTTTATATACATTAAACCCTAGCCCTAGACCCTTATTGACATTTTTTATTAACTAGTACATTCAGGAATGGTAGTTCTTCATTATTTTCAATTTCATACGTGAATTTTATACTTGCAAATTTGTTGTTGAGGTGAAATACGAGGATACGAATTTCGATAGGAGTAAGCTCCTATTCGTATCGAAAATGGCAAATACATCATCCACGTAGCGGATCCAGGTTAGTGCAAAATAATCTAACTATTCCCTTGCTTGAATTTCAAACCTGCTCATGAACCAGATTAGCCAGTGAAAATCTCACTTCATTGTGATAGCGTCGTGTCCTGGGTGGGCATTATCTATAATCCACCACAATGAATTTAATTTACAACCTGAATAGCTATAATTCCGTACCGACATCTCCTTCAGAAGAATACGATCAAGGATTTTTGTCGACAGAATGAGCGCATCTACAGAAAAATATATGTCAACTTCTGATGAGACTGTTTGATAGAATTATCGAAGATTTTTATAACCTATTGAAAAACAGTGATGCTAGTAATATAATACTCGTATGTTCTAAATACGCGGTCAGCATCAGGCGGACCGCGGTCCATACCTTCATCAATTAATGAATTTTCTATCTAGCCTGTGTATGTGCGAATCAGACTGATGCGATTTAAATATTTTCATATCTCAGTTATGCACACGAAACATCCATAGATTGAACTTCGTAATATTTTTTCGGAAATATATGCGGGAGCATTCCACAGCGCACCGCCTTGTTAACTTAATACTTCAACGTGCTTGCTCCTGTTTCGTTTTGTTGAAACAAGCACAAGCGCGTATCGAAATCGATAGTGGGGGAGTGGGAAAGCACTGAAAGCCGACTGCCTGTCATTAATCGCAGCACAAACAACGAAGTAACCGGACATTTGTTTTATGATTTCTGTCGTTTTCGTTCGTTTGATAAAAAATCTTTCTGTAAGTACGTTGATATGGATCCTAAAAAACGAAAAGTCGACAGTGGAAAATAGAAGGTTTTACACTACCTGATAGGCTTCAAGCGGGTCCAGTGTGCCTTATAGGCAATAAAACTGTTGCTATTGTTAAAAGCGGAAATTTGAAGCGACACTACGAAACAACTCATCAGCAATTCCACAAAAACTTTCCTCTTGACAGTCAGGCTCGTAAAGAAAAAATTCAGACATATCTCAGTTCTTACGAAAAGAGTATAAAATTACTAGTTCGTTGCATGAGCGACCGAAAAATCCACAGAAGCAGCGTTTCGTGTGTGCTGGACGCTTAATATAAACACCAGAAACCATTTTCAGATTCTGAGAGAGTGAAGCGAGAAGTAATACACGAAGAACCGAAAGTTTGGCTGCGGACATTAAAAACACTATTCTTGAACTCCTGCAAAACGTACCTTGCTACGCCATAGACCTTGATGAATCATGTGACATTGTTGATAATTAACGAATATCAATTTTCGTAAGATTTTTGTACATTGAATGTCAGATTTTTAGGGAAGAGTTGATAGCAATATTGCCGTTGAAAGGTAACACTCGAGAAGAAGATTTATTCAAGGTCATTGATGATTTTATTGCGAAATATAACATCAGTTATGAAAAAATGGTTTCGCTTTCAACTGACGGGGCCCAGCAATGATTGGCGAAGAAGATGGTGTAGTAAAGAGAATCAGAGATTAAAATGCAGGCAGCCTTTATGGAAAACTTAGTGCTTCACTCAAAGAAGTGATTGACAACTTGGTCAAGTTGATTAATTTTATGAGATCCTATTCTACTCTTCAGCACCGACATTTCAAAGAGTTCCTTTCTGAATGTGATTCTGCGTTTTCTGACTTACTACAACACAACAATGTTCGTTGGCTAAGTAAAGGCCAAGTTATTGAACATTTCTGGCTAATAAAAGAACAAGTATCCTCCTTCTTGCAAAACTTGGTTACGCAGGGAGCCAGAAAGAACTTTGAGTTTATAAAAAACGAGCGCAATATGCTGGTCGTGGCTTTTCTGAAAGATATTTTAAAATATTTGAATGCGCTCAATACAGAGTTACAAGGTAATGGAAAATTAATGTGTGATCTGATATAAAGCGTGTCTGCTTTTATTCGTAAGCTGGATATCTTTGAAAAAGATATCATTAAACAAGAATTTATTCATTTCCCGACAATTCTTGAATTTAAAACGGAGACCTCTGAAGAAGACATTACAAAGTTTGTATAATTTCTGGCCGATCTTAAGAACGAATTTTATACAAGATTCCAAGACTTTGCAGAGATAGGCAAGCTATTTTCGTTTCTTAAATCTTCATTGGAAATTGAGGCAGGGCAAAATTGATGTGACTGCCAAATTGTTTAATCTGTCAAAGCCATCACTTCAAATGGAGATAATTGGTTTGCAAAAAGATGTGTCTTTGCAAATGTATAGAACGGAATCCAGTGAAGAATTTTGATCCAAACATGTCCCAGAAAAATATGAAAATTGTAAAAGACTAGCTATTAATTTGGCCACTATGTTTGGCTCAACGATGAATTTTTTGAAAACCAATTATCATTCGAGATTAACAGACGCTCACCTAGAAGGCATACTTCGAATTTGCTGTTCCTCTCGAGAACCAAACTATAAAACACTGGCTCAAGACCGTCGGTTTAGTTTCTCACTTCAATAAGAGGTCTTTCTTTTATAATTTTCCTTTATAATTCAGAAAGTGATTTGAAAACAAAATAATATGGAGCACTTTATTATTAATCTTTGTTTTTTCTGGACCCCGTTAAAATTTTCCCACAGTCACCTAAAACTACTTGCCGACTACTGTTCTAGATAAACACATTTTCTGGTCTGTAGTACAAAATAATGTGGAAATTCTACGTCATATATTTCAGTGGCATGCAATATTTCTCAGATGATAAACAAATCTTTCATTTGAAATTATGTTAAAAAAGTATTATCCATTTCATAATTTGATATAGAGCAGGTCCGATTCGGGCAGCCCGCGGATAAAAAAGGGATTGCAGCAGGCCGCATATAATTCTAAGCAAATTTTTTACGAATTTTTTAAAATGAATCTTGAGAGAGTTGTCAAATGTACCGAAATTTAAATAGCTACTGAAAAATTGGATTTTTAATATTATGCTTTTTACTTTCATAAAGGTAGGTAGAAAGGGTAAGTTGATCTAAAATAAGGCACACTCGACCCCCTATAGCAAGACACAAGTATTTATTGTGGTTCACACCTATTCAAACTGAATATATCCAGCTTCTTGACGAGGCCGATTAATTTATTTAGTCAGTGATCTTTCAGGTCAACTCGCAGAAGAAACGTAGGTAACCTGATTCACAAAGTATGTGCCCCGTACAAGGGCACAAAATCTCCAAGGTTGATAGATCACGGCACATTTTCCTCAATATAGTGAGGATCTGTGCAGTTCAACACAAAGGTATGCCTTGGGAAGTATGTAGAGACGCATTTCCCATGACAGCAGGTTCCCAACTTCACCCAACAGCCAGGAGACGCTCTCTTTATCTTCTAGGTAACCATCCGAGAATTGTATCTTCTGGAATATATTCTACAAAATTATAATGTCACACTGAAGAGATTCCAGTTGATTGGTAGATATTGAGATTGTGGAATGTTCAAAGTGAAATATTCTCATCTTGATGCCTACAAAACTTACTGCTATAAAAAAAATTACGTCAGCTATACCCGACGATACATTAGATGATGTCATATAGTTTTCTTCTGCCGACCTATCCTAATGGTGCTCAAGAGTTTGGTGCAGATACATAAAATATCTTGCTCTTGAGGAAACGATAAGTCGTCAGGATCAAGAGTTGGAGAACTGAGAAGATCTTGCTCTTGATTCGATGTCACAGAAGAGACAGTTGTAGACGTTCATCTCTTCTGTCGACTCAAAATAGGATTCTTTGGTTACTTTATAGTTCATGAAGGGTCCCACAAATAGCTAGGGAATGTAGGTTCATTACGTCTGAACCCCAGCATAACCTTTCGATGAAAGGGGGCTTGGGATTTTGAAGGTTACGATAACGCCACTAAGTGGGCTGGGAACCATACATCCTTTCGATACGGAGGAGGCGTCATTTGGAAGAACTCTCACCTTCATTACACCTCACCTAGTAGGGATGTTCTAACGTCTCCTGCCCAAACGAATTCTGGGCCTCTAAGCAAATATCTTGTGAGAGCTCCTTTCGGTCTCAACTCAGCCCCCCTAATGTCAAACCCAAATATGAGTGTTTTCCTTAACCATATCAACTTTTTGAGTGTTTTTCTCTTACTTAGTATACATACATTCAAGTAGACTGATGTCGTTAAATATGTATATAGACTACTGTTAATATACATAGACTTAATTGTTGTAACCTGAGCTGAGGTCTGACCCCTGGGCATATGCCGCCCTTGCCCTCTCTCTGGGCGGGTCTGCCTGCGTCTCTTATATCCGTAAATGATTCTATAACGTCAACGTCAGTCAAAATATGAAGAATTATCTAAAACGGAGCGGTACATTAGATATTTGCAAAGAGGCGGCCAATAGAAGTCTTTGCATGCGTAAATGGTTTTGCATGTGGATGACCGACAACCTACGATCGGCCCTGAAACGAAGATATGTTCAATCAATCAAATAAGCAGCTTTTGACAGAATCTAGAATTCAAACTACTATATTTTCAAAAGAGATGTATTGAAGGCCATTACTCAGACATCATAGGCATTCCTCGAGATGTCTTATCTTTGATCGCAATTTTCAGCATATGGTTGCAGGTGAGAGAACAGGCAGACCAACATTTTTTCCAAATCAGGACATATCTGACAAAAACTTATCTTCATAGGAGAGCATATACGGGTATAACTCCTCCAGTTTGCTCCTGTAGATAATTCTAATAAGGATATTACTTTTATATGTCATATTCTCTCAGGATGAACCACTATTATAAAAGGATATTTCAATAAAAAAGGCGATAATAGATTGTTTTTTGTTTCTTCAATCTAAATGAGTTAAAAATACTACTAATTTGCCAATACATTCAATAATAACAAATGAAAAATCAGAAATGAGACTTTGTTTCTCACCACATTTATTTGTAACTAGCGTTACTGTAACGATAGTTACAAATAAAAATGGGAAAAAAATTGAAAGTTCCATTTCTCATTTTTCATGATTGTTTTGAACCACCTATTAACGGCTACATCAATCAATTTCATAATAATACAGTTAGGAATCAATTTAGATCTGTCTGTAAATGCTTTCATTTATTTACTTGGTCTTCGTGCCAATAATCATACTTGAATTGATCGTTAACAAGCTTCTTATGAATGATCAATAAGGAATTGATTCTATATAACAGATAATTGTGGAATGAATGTAGTGTTTTCAAACTTTGATCAGATTTTTTATTTTTGTTCTGAATGGCTCCTCCAAATATTGGTAGGATGAAAGAAAATAATTGATATAGTTCTGCAAAAGCTCTAATCCATTACATGATATACCTTTTTTTATTATAACTGGTTCCTTTTTTCGCAATTATTATAAACAATTTGTTATTAACTTGAACTTTCGCGCAACCTTTCAATAATAATTACTAAGCAATATTAATTCTTGATAGTTTCTATTATATATTTCGATCGAACACAGGATCCAGCTGGAGGTATGATTCACTCGATTGGGTAATGCCATTTTTGTTCAACCTGATAATTCTTGTACTAATTTGACTCAGGATTCGCTATTTAAAGGTATTTTCTAATGATAATAATTATAAATATATATATATATATATATAAGGAAATAATAAATATATCTTTGTAAATAAATTGTCAACAGCTAGGTGTAGTTCTTCTTCGACCAATTTGGAATTTTTGCATGATTTAATATTTTGAAGATATAAAAGTATTTACTGACGAAAATATAAAATTACTATCACCTAATAAATATTCGAAATTGTCAGAGATGTTGTTCTGAATTTGAATACGATTTTTACGCTCGTGACAGAGTAAAAAATTAAAAATTAAGAATCTACTGTGTTACAGCTACGTCATAGCTATCCGTACAAGCCGACTGTGGTATCTATGATTGGGTGCAAGTAGTTTCATATCTTCAAACAGTATCGTATGTTCTCCTTCACTAAACGCGTGTTCCGCTACTGCCGATTTTTCTATTTGATCTAATCTACAGTTTCTCCGATGTTCATTCAGCCTTGTACCCATGGATCTTTTGGTGATACCGATATGAACTTATCCGCTGGTGCATGATATACGGTATACCCCTGCAGCTGATAGTGGATCTCTTTTGTCTTTCGCGGATCACAAGCTTTGCTGTATTTTCCTGGTGGGCTTGAACACTGTTTTTATGTTATGCTTCCTTGGATTATTCCGATTCCTTCTGTAAATCTAGGGTCCGGTAAAAACGCACGTGCAACTGTTTGAGTTTGACTTTGAGTTTGAGGATTTGAATTTTAAATTCTAGACTAAAAGATGCTAAGGTGTCAGCAGTGCAACGCAATGTAACAGGTAATAACACTTCGGCCAATAACAATGCACCAACTAGAAAGGATACGTTAGGATAACATTCCATCCTGTCAGGAATGAAGCAGTTGAAGTCGCAGTTTTATGGCATGTACAAACAAATAGAGCGTTGGTCTAACCGCCTCTATAATGTTTTTCGTATACTGAAAAGCCAACAAATTCCATTCTTTCAAAATTGGCTTATTCAGGAATTGAACGAAGATGATCCTGATCATCAGTTCAGCGAAAAAATGAACAATAAGCCAAACCTATTTCCATGTTGACTGGTGAAATAAATATATATAAAAGTCGGTAATGAGGTAAAGTGAATCCTCATTTGGTGATGAAAACACATTCAAAAACTCCTCAAAAATTGAATGTTTGGGATGGAATTTTTGGTACTGGTATTGAACCATTTATCATTGAATATAATGATATTCTACTAGAAACCGGAATAACGTTTCAGAAGGATAGTCCATCTCCACATTTCAATGTTATGGTGAATAAGTAATTTCCAATCCGTTGCATTGGCAAAAGAGGACCAATAAAGTGACCAGCTAGATTACCTCATCTCACACCGTTGTCTTTTTTAGAGGGGGCCACCTGAAGTCGAAAGTTCACTCCACTAAGCCCACAAATCTAGAAGAACCACGAGAATTCCGATATCGTGCTTTCAAAAGTAGATTTTTAATTATTATTGTATGGAAATAGGTTTGAGCAATTTATTGTTATTGTTTTTTTATTGATATTGTTTGTTATTGATTTCCTCAATAAAACAATACAGCACATATTCAGTTTCCCTTGAATAATACGTTCAATATTTAAGTTGTAAGAAGTAATAACGGAATTAACAAAAATAGCGGGGATAGCTGTTGACTGTAATGGGTTGTTTTGTGTATGATTTTCATAACAAAATTAGTTCTCCTAGAAATGAAAGTTGACTTTCTATTCTGACTTACAAGGTGGGGTCAAGTTTTCATTGGGACGCCCTGTAGTTATTACTTTTTTTGTTCTCTCATAGTGCATATGTCTGTCAAATCCTAAAATACTGTATATGTTGATATAGAAAGATCACGAGCCTGTGCAACACTCGTCGAAATGAATTCTCTGATGTGAAGGTTTATTGCCAGTTCGTTTCCCTTAATTGGTGTGAAAATAATTGGATTAGTTTCAAATCCCAAGGGTGGGGGAGATACATCACAATGACCATTTTATGATTCCAAAGAGAATGAATTCATTTCAGTTGCGTCGAGAGATATTCGATTGAATGCCGCTAAAATTTTTGCAGAAATTAATTCCAACAGTGACCAAAGAAGTATCAGTCCATTCATTGGCTTTTTTTTCTGTAAAATTTTATCAAACACCACCGACGCGACCTTCATAAAAATTAGGATTTATTATGCACTCACCATTTAGTTCAGAATACCAGGAATTACTTTTATCTTTGGGGTTGATGCCACCCCTTCTCATGGGTCAAAATATTTTATCGAAAATAAGTACGGGGATAGATAGACTGGCTTTCGTTTTATAATTTTTTTTCTGACTATTCCGACGAATTCGCGTATGTGGGTGACTTTCAGTAAACCCTCCTTCCCAGAATGTTTTAGGGAATAACTCAAAAAGCGAGTATTTTATCAATACTGATACTACAAGACCTCAAAATTTTATCGATAAATTTCCATTGATCAATCATTAACTTTCTTTGTTACAATATCATAAGAGTAAACAGCATGGTAGAACCACGACTAGTTGGTTCTACCATGCAGTGTTGGTCCTTCCATTGGTATTACTCAAAAACAACAAAGTTTGAGGTTGAGGTTGAAAAAAACATTTATCTGAAAATTTTTTAGGCAGAATGGTACTCGCACGTTGCCTTCCTTCAAATTGATTCGAAAATCTATATTATCGTTACGCAAAATGTAGCTTTTTCTTTTTCCAAAAATTAGCACTTCAAACCGAACACGTTGAAATTTGACGACCAAGAACTAACCTTCAACAATTAGTTTGAAGGTGGTTGACAATGTTTAATGGTGCATTTCATTGGTTCGGACTCCCATTGTCCAATATGATATAAATTGATTTGAAATATCTGACAGAATCTATAAAAATTCAAAAGATTATTTAATAAATAACAATTAAAAAAAAAAAAATGAAATTACAATGAAATGAAATTCAAGCAACAATTAAAAATTAAACTATTAACAAAAACTGAAATTTAAAAATTATTTACAAGAGGCCATTGAAAGTTCGCATTGCCCAGTACAAGTAACACACCCAGCGAGGATAAACCAGCAAATCAGATATAGCAGAGCATATTTGAACTCATCAACATAAAATCAATTGGTCTCAAGCTGAAATCATCCACAAGGAGAAACATTTGTTGGGGAGAAAATCTAAAGAAGACGCATATATGTCGTCCAACAACGCAATCAGCCAAGCTAGTACAGAGATACGTAACATATGGTAACCTATAATCAAGGGAAACACGACCAACTCTCGCCAAACGGTCGACTCCCGTTAAAACCGATGAAGCGGTGAGAGGGAAGAGGGAATAAGTGAAAGCACTCGAATGACCTATAAATAGTCATCTATCGGAGGAATAGTTCAGTCATTAGCCGAAGACGATTGTGGATACTAATTATCAAAACGTTGTGAAGTATCTTGGGTTGGAATCTTTTAGTAATTTTTAATTTTTATTTCTTGTAAGTAGTTCAATTTTTAATTGTTGCTTGTATTTTATTTCATTGTAATTTTTTGCTCAATATAATTGTTATTTCTAAGTTAATCTTTTTAATTTCATTAGAATCATTCAGGGATTTCAAATCAATTTATACCATATAAGAGAATGGAAGTCAGAACTAATGAAATAATCTTCAACAAGCTATTACTTCGTTTGATGGGGTGTATAGACCAGTATAAATATACCATTTCAGTTGTATTTATAAGCTACATTTTTACTGAGAATTTTTTATTTTTCAGACAATATACTTTTCGCGAAACACCTTATGAAAAGATGGGTTTATTGAAAAACTGAACACTTTCACTCGAGAAGAGTCAAGTTTTCATTTGCGGAAAATTAGCCAATCTAGCCATTTCTGGACTTATTTTCAGTGAAACATTTTGACCCATGAAATGATGTGTCATCCACCCCCAGGGGAAAAGCAACCTCCTGTACAGAGTTTACTTTAAAATAGAGAGTTATAAGCTGAATCCAAATTTTTGTGCAAATTGGTCCTGTTTGGCAAAGTTATACAATATCGCAGTGTTTTATCTTCAATGATTGGACCATATGTGCTAAATATCTAAATATGTTTTTCATCGAACAGGGGTTGATGGGATCCACCCCTAATAAAACGACACTGAGTATTTGCCCGATTTTCGTAATTGGGTCGATCGGCAGCAGCTTCAACACATTCAATTTAATGTGATTAAAATGTGTCACACATACATAGCTAATGAAGATAGGACGTGCTGTGTATTAATTAACTATTACTTTGTCAACAAGTTAACACAAACAATTTATCAAGTAAGATCTCGCCCTAATGAGCTCAGTGTTCATTACGTTTTCTCCGCTTTCTGGCACGAGTTAATTAATTAACAACAATTACTGACATGTGAAAATATTTTTTCAGTCTGGAAGATGGAGTATGAGAAATTACGAGAGCAGGATGAAAACGTGTCTACTATTATTTCGTGTCGCATCGGTTTGTTTCGTATTCATTCATTTCTGTTTGAAAAATGTTTGATATTTGAAATTTATGGACGCTTGCCTAAATTTATTAAAGAGGTGGACACTAGGCCAAATAGAAAGCATGTTTATATAACATTTTTCATCAAGTTCAATAGTCAACAATTCTTCTATCCCGCTGAAAAGGATATTGTCCTGATTATAAAATAGAACTGAAATGAGAATGTCACAGATAGGAAAAAATCGAAAAAAAAAAAATACAAATAAGAAAACTTGATTATTATAGGCAGCTTATACATGAAAATAACAGAATGAATCTTTAGATATGCAAATACTTCTACCATTTCTTCAATAAAAAATCCATCATGACATCATGACAAAATTTTACCTTCGATATGAAGAGATTACCACAGCCTAAAGATTTTAGGTCTTTAGGTTATACAGAAAAATTGATATTTTGAAATGAGATCTCGAAATTTTCATTTTTCCTAACCTACCTATACAGTGGATTCTGGTAAACGCCTGCCGGAAAACAACTATTTCCCCGGCTGATATCACTCTGGGCATTGAATTATATCTGATAGATATTAAAGGAAGACACCTCACAGAGGTTAGTCTTGCAGATGTTTCTCAATCATCCAGTTGCAGGACCATGCTGAAATGAATCGAAAACTACAGATCGGTTTCGAAGTGTTAGCTCTCATCAGTGCAGGAAAGATCCGACCCAAACACCAGTGTACCTGGAACTTTAAACGTGGCTTGACTTCATGTATGAAACAGCTCCATCTCGTAAACAGAGCCCCAAGCAGTACTTCTACTCTTGGCAGAAATCAAAACAATTCTGAAGATTGTATCGAAGAGAGATACATAAAACTGTATTGTTAGCTGACGATTAATGACAGGTTGGGAATTTTCTACCAATCAACCTACATAATATTCATCTAATGAGGCAAGTTTAACAAGAAGAAATTTTGCCAATTAGCGACACGATCTTCTCTTTGGAATTAC
This sequence comes from Leptinotarsa texana, assembly GCA_015342105.1. NCBI lineage: Eukaryota > Metazoa > Arthropoda > Insecta > Coleoptera > Chrysomelidae > Leptinotarsa > Leptinotarsa texana. Next base: position 12,059 of record WOGN01000056.1, on the reverse strand, counting down.
AGAATCCTTAGATAGAAATGACCATATGCATAGATTTGAGTAATCGTTAGCAGATGCTTCGGAGCACGAATATGAACACTAACAGGTGTAGAAAATATGGAGAAGGTCAACAAAACTCTTGAAGTGTTTAGAGTAATGTTCAACAAAACACTCTATATGTTTCAAATAGATGTATACCGACTTCTACACTTTGTTTCAAATTGGGAAGAGTAACATTTAATGATTTCTATTTTTCATCCAAGTATGAGCTGCAGTTCTCGTGGTTCTAGTTCCCTTTCAGTGGAAGAACTCCATGAAGCAAGAGCCGAATCGATCCCTCTACGAAACTCTTCATCACTTGGAAGGATCGATTCCAGCTCGAGAAATGGTTTTGATGCAGATTCTGTGAAACATATTCTTCCTTACGAAGACAGTTGTCTTTGATAATTTTGGAAACTCTTGCTACATGAATAACATTTTACAAGTATTGTTCATGAAAAATAATTTCAAGAATGAGATTTAACCGATGAACAAGAACAAATGTTTCCCAATTATTTCGTGAGAATATATCATCTTTCCCACCAACTGATTTCCTGGAGTCTTTGACGTCCACTAGATATTCTTTAGGCTTTAGAACAACAAGAGAATTCTTCTAAATTCTTGGGATTTCTATTGAATACTCTTCGTGAGCAAAAAAAATAGCAGAATCAATACCCCTGACCGCTCTTGATTGAATTATTCTATACAGTTCATCTCGTCTTTTGTTTGTAGATCATTTGCTAGAAAAATCCTCACTAGTTTACTTTATAGTAAATGTGCAAGAAGTAGAAAAAACGTTTGTGATTTTCTGGAACTTCAACTACCGGTTGCTAATATCACTGTTAACCAGTTCGTACAAAGCTTATTGTTTAATCATCTGAAAATGGAACTTTTAACGAACGATGGTCAATTGTATTGCCGAACATGCACCAAACTAACCGACTATTATAAGAAAACAAGTAAAACTGAAGCACTAGTCAATCTAATAATAACATTGATGATCTTCAAACATTGATGATCTTCAAACATGACTCAACCTCAGACGGAAGAACCAACCCCTTCGAAGGTTCAAAATAGATGAACACTTCAATCCAACAGACCACTATTATAATCTTCATGCAGTCATTGTTCACTGTGGTTCAGGCGTTGAATCTGGTCATTATTATGCATCAGTCGAAGACTATACAAACTAGTTTAAGTTTGACTATCGTCCTGTCACTAACTATTCTGGCGATGTAGTGAATTTTGTGAAGATACCCTACATTTCGTTTTATGAGAGAGGACATTGGCAGATCAAGATTTTCAGATGCGCCACTGGAATCAATACAGTCCCCCGGAGCGCCAATTAATTTTAGTTGTTATTTCATAATTTCATGATTTCTATTTTTCATTTATTTTTCATCCCAGGCGCTTTTACATAAAATTGCAGGCCCATGTTACAGAAGTGAGTAAACTACACTCTATTGGAGAAATATGATGAAGACGTCTTCAATGGTCTAACAAGAATGAATTGAAGTAAGATTATACCATATAAGAAAGGCTTTTGAATGAAATCACTTCAAATTGAAAAATATGAGTTATATTTTTCAAAACGGGCTAAAATAGTCACTACACCTAAGCAGAAACTCAATTGCCAACCGTCAAAACAAGGCTTATCAGGAACTTCAAAGTTATTGTTTTCAGGGAATGAATTACGACCTTGGATATCTGGATCATATAAGATTTGCTTCCATCAACCATTTCGAAGAGGATAGTGAAGACATCAATTTGAATGGAAAACTGAATTGGAGAACAAATCATGTTCAAGAATGTGCAATGGACTGTAATATTTCTTTCATTTTTTATAGCCTTTTGAACACAACAGTTAAAAACCATTCACAAGGCTAAATGATTATGTTAAAAACGTAATATGTGTGCTTATAACTACAAAGTTACAAGAGAGAAATTTCACTTACCAGTTCTATTTGACTTATAGGACTCAGTCTTCGATCTGCTATGCTTTCTGTCATGGAAGTATAAACTTTTTCTTTGGGAAAAATATACATAGGCCGACTAGTGAATATAAAAATGCCGCACAGCGAACACCTTTGGACTTGGACTATTCTTAATGTCCTCTTTACGAGGAACTACCCACTCTTTTTTCAGACACAGTGGCTTTGTGATCTCTTCTTTCAAAATGAAATGGGAGCAAATTGAATGATGGCCAAATTTAGGAAGAAATTGGCGATATTGTGGAAAAACAAATGGCATAAATTTCAATTATATGGAGGTAACAAGAACTGTAGGAAAAACAATGAGATACTGTGGTGCTGATGACAGTGGCTTCATGAAGTTTTTCATCCATAGGTGAAATTGCTGGGGAATAATGGCTCAGCTCATTTTTTCCTACATGAACACACAATTTCAGTATTTGAAATATTCAAAAATTCAATGATCCTAATGAAACTAACAGAAATAAAAACTCGTGGTAGAAAATTCATTGAATGTACTCACACAATATGGTCCCAAATTTCATCACCTAATCACTGCTGAAGTTATTGATGTTTATGTCAAAATTATTGTGAAGTAGTAACTGTCAGCTTACTTTTATTATTAGAGATTTTTACTTTTACCTTGTTAAAACTTGAGTTGTTTTTGCTTCATAAAAGTGATTCGTATACATAGTCACAAATGTTATAAAGAACACACGCGAACAATATGAAGCAGACACAACATACAAGTAACCGAAGAAAGGGGAATCCTCCTGGAATAAAAAGTCTAACTATCATCCTGATGCGAAAAAATAGTGCAGAATATGTTTATCAAACAATTCATGTAGAAGAGTCAAACCGAGAATTCAAGCAAAAATGGAATTTTGGGGTAAAATATTTATTTGGTTCTAAAACTTTATATTTGTCGGGAGTCATAGCAACTCTCAGTGATCTGCGGATAATTCACAAGAGATAATTCGGGGTTTGTCTTGTGAAAGTTCCGTAAACAATTTCAGGGAGTTTTTGTCAAACAATAGATGTTCGTTTTTCATTGACGATAGGCTCATCAACTTTTACGCTTGCATTCCAGAATTTCCTCCAACCTTTTTTGCATGTTACCCACAATATAACTTATGTTTCATTTTATATGCTCACCAACAATTCAGTTATAATACATTAAAATAAAAAACTCCTGCATGATAAATGGTCACCATTTTCAACATATTCGATTTATGATCGGGTTGACCATGACCAATACAATTGTATATAACAAACTTTTCTATAAATTACGGTAAAATAAATTCACAAACATTTTAATCGTGTATATTTGTACGTAGATTATTTTTATGGTGTTATAAAACGCGTATCTACCTATTTTATGATGCTTACAAATATTTACGAATCGAATTAGGTCACAAAATGAAGCGAGTTCAAAATGTGAAAAATAGTCACAGATATGTCGAGATATTAGTTCGGCAGAGCCGTACTCTTACCTTCGAACCTGAAAGACCACCCACCTTATAAACTAATCGGATTCGTTAAGAAGCTGGGTTTATTTGATATGAATAGGTGTGAGCCACAATAGACCCACTCACTTTGGACCTAACCTAACCTAACCTATATTATAACTGAGACTCTAAGGTTGAGAAACAGACAGTCAGTACTGCAAATGATCTAAGCTCACGGAATATAACATTCCTTGCAAATCTGTCAGATGATGTGTGATTCGAAATTTAGACTATTGTCGATTGGTCACCTAGGAATTTTGTTACTATCTTACTAATAATCAGTTGACCACCTTATTTAGTCTACTCAACATTCAGTTCGAAAATTACCAGTCAGTGACGGCGCAAGACTTAAATTTAATGTGGACAAAGCACATTTCTCGAGGCCCTCTGTTGGTGTAAGAAGAATAGTTTATAAATAAAGAAACAGTTGGAATTTAACAGTTTTTATTCATTGAGAAACAATCGTCAAATAGTTTACTTATGTACTGTTTTGAAACATTAAACAACAAAATAATAAAACCCGACTCAAAAGTAATAAAAAAACATCATATCTACGCTGCCGTATTAAAACCCCATTCAAAGTCACTGACATTGCGGCTTTTTACTCACTTTACTTGAATGAAAGAAACAATTTCTGTATCTCTATCTTTTATAGCTACTTATTTTAATTTTAGTTTTCATTTGTTTTTTCAGAGATTTCAAATTATTTCATATTAGACAATGGAAGTCCGAATTGATGAAATTCACCACCAAATATGTAATGTTTTGTGAAGAAAACTATAGAAAATATAAGTGTAAATGTAGTAAATACTCCTTACCTTATTCTTCATAAATGAAATAAACACAGACGTTATTTTTCTTCACGACACAATCCAAATTTCTACTTAATGAAAACTATTGTTTATTCTCACATCAAATACTTTTACAAATTATAATATAGGAACATGAAGCGAGACTGCATCTGCATGCGATACTGTGGTTAGCTTTCTATTAGGGGTCTCTGACCGAGAAGCTTAACGCCAGGTAATGTTGCAAGACTGAATAAAAACGGATGATCAGAAACGACCAAGGTCAGAATTGTTCAAATATTCAATTCCAAAATATAATATACTCTATCAAAAAAAAATATTTTCGCTAATTCTTTCCATTCATATGCTTTCGCTCTGTCGCCAGTTTTGTTTTAGATATATTTCGCGTCACACTGAATTTTTATTATCTTATTTTCTATGATACTATACTGAAGCGGAAAATTTTCATTATGTCCGATAATTGTAGCATAATATTGGTACTGTCTATATCATATGAATAAAAGGAAAACATGTTAAAATGATTTTTCGAATGAACTTGTTATAAGATGTTATTTTTATAGTTTGAAAAAAGTATTTGTCTCATTATATGTAATGGAATTAGCAGATACTTCATGAAAATACATAACATATTCAAGTAACTGTGGCCAGCTTTTCACTTGAGAGTTTACAAAACCGTAACACGTGTTTCGCTGTACAACACCGAATATTCAGAGTAAAAGTGTTCATTCGGAAACCCTGTATTTGCCTCTCTATCTTTCGAAGCAGTTCTTCATTTTATCTCATACGCACTTGAAAATAATTCGTATTTCAACTTTTCCTATCATTCACCGTGTTGAACGAGCTATCTGTCAGAACCCGTGAAAATTTTGCAGAAAAAGAAAAGTTTTCATCGACTGAGTGTGCCGTGAGTTATCTGTTGTTCGCTCTTTAATGTCGTTAGCCGCTGAAAGTTAAGAGAACATCAGCGGGAAACTTTTTAAATGGTACACGACGTCCCCTTTAAACGTTTGTTCGTCCTAACCTGAATCAACCCTAAACTATGAGATGGTATCGGGAAATGCCACTACCTTGATGACAGAAAAGATACGCTATTTTCTAAATGGTTCCGTTTTCCCTTTTCTTTGTTGTCAGGAAATATCATAGGGATGCCTCCTGTGCCGGCTGGAAGTCGATTAGGACCTGTAACGAGGATATGAATGGATTTTATTTTGGGGTTATCAGATTCATCCAAAAACCGAAATAGAATACTGGGAATTTCGGGAGTATTCAGAATTTTTATATTGAACCGAACGAAAAAACGAGCTTTCCTGTTGTTAAAAGGAAGAACAACATTTTTTTTCTCGAGTGTTTATTATTCTCATAAATAAACATTGTACTTAAACACCAGAATATGTAACACAAATTCATTTTTCCATAGCACCTGCTATGGCATAGCAACCCAATCAAATCAGTCATACAAGAAAAAGATTTTGATTATACAATTTTAATTGAATGGGGCATATTTTCAGAAAAAATTTTTTTGGGAAAGAAAGGTGTTTAATGTCTTGCATAATGAAGAACAACAGTTAGGAATTGTGTATTCCTGACGATATTGAAGAGGCTGCCAAAAGAGCTTCAATTGAATTGTTACCAAAAAAATCGTCGCAGCAGTACGACACCGCATATTTTAATTTTCTTAGGTAGTATAGGCTCAAAAACGTCGAAGGAAATTTCAGCGAAACCGTCTTTCTAGCCTATCTACAAGAGAAATCAAAAATATGGAACTTGTCAACTTTGTGAAGTAAATTTCAATGATAAAGTTGAGTGCCCTCGTTAAAAATGAAATTTATAGGCCCAAAAAATCAAAAACTCCTACGAATATATTACAAGGCTTTTCAACATCGCAAGGTATTGATATCAGTAGTTGTTCTAATTGTACTTTCCATATTAATGTTCGTAAATAATAATAATAATGTAATTTATTGTATGTATATAATATATTTGTAATACAATTTAATTGTATCTATATTTATTGTTCATAACAAAACTTTCTTGAAAATTGAATATTTATGTTTTGTTTATTGCTATTTGGTCGAAAAATATCCTGTTAAAATACTTTTAACACTAGTGTTAAAATATTTTTAACACGCTACGTTGTAAACATCATCTTTCAATACTCTTGACAACCATTAAACATGTCATTTTTAATGACAATTGTACAAAAACATCTTTTTTACAAGATGAAGCACTCAATTCATTCATATAATTACGATATCATGTAATGAATGAGTTTAATTTACTCATATTATAGATGACAGTTCGTAACAAGATTCATTCGATTATTTGATCTAATATCAGTTATGGGAGTCTTGTTCAAATTGAAAGGGGTATATTTTTAGAATAGTTTAAGTTTTGAGAGATTTTGGCTTTCTACTTCTCTATCTCTATGGTAGAGAATGTAAAAATCTTCCAAAGAAAGGAAGCAAGCAATTCATTTCAAAATGAATTTTACACAAAGATGTGTAGATCATGCAAAGAAGTAACTTTCAGACACAAACTGGAGGAATGAGCCTTCTCTAGACGAGTGCTTTCATATAAACATTGAATTACAAAACAGAAAAAATAAAATGTATATTATAAAGTAGTGAGCTTAATATTGACGAGGTCTTATCTTTCAATGTGCGATCCCTGTCAGCCTATATGAAGTATAACGTCCAAGAGTTTGAGGATGTCGCATTGGAAGCCAGTATTACGTACCTACACTGAAACTTTCAATGACCCCAAGATGTCATTGCATACTTGTTATCACTCAAAATCCTTATCATGATTTTCCCAGAAAAATAAACCCAAATAATGCCAATAGGACAATAGATTTGTTGAAATCGAAAAAATTATCAATATCTATCAATATTCTTGCAAAATATTCTATTTAACTGAGTTTTATCATTCGAAAATCAGTTTCAAATAAACTCATACTTTTTCAGTTCATGGCGTCAATAGGGTTAACATTTGATATTTTTTTCACAGTCAATTTCTGAAACAAGCAGTATTCTTTCAGAAGCGTGTCGAATACGTAACAATCTAATATTTGTGAGAATTACAAAGATAATTTCGGCAACAGGAAAACAATATAATCCCGAAAATCCTTGGTTAAACTCTCACGCCGACAATTTATGTTGAACCTTCTGTCACCTGCTCATATCCCACAGGTCAGTAAAAGGTTTCCGGATAATACCAACTAGATATTCTATTCGACTTTATTTCATTATCATTGTTCACTCAACATTACTTTTAGATATGTATGGCAATGAAGAAATATGGTAATCAATGAGATGATAATTCAGTAATATACAAATATACACAAATTTTTTCGTTATACTAATTTCAAATTAACTCATTTTCATTGCATTGTATTCATGAATTTTCACTTATGATTATTTGAGTCTTGATTGGAATATACATACTATTCCATAGAAGATTTGTATCAAAGAATTGTTGAGCGCCGTCAAATCAGTCTAAAAATACTTTCGAAGAAAATCATTTTTTTAAATGGTCGTGGGTGGTCATCATTTTGAACATTTCATCAACTAAGTTGGAAGTAATATAAATATTGAAATCCGTTTTTTACAAAACAACAAGGCCCAATTTTTAAACTCAAAATCAACTAAGAAGATAATTTGAAATACTTTTTCACCTTTTATATGTAGTTTTTCGCTTCAAATAATGGAAACCGCGACGTTGCAAATTTCCTATCAAATATTTTATTACATATGGAATGTCTGTTTAATCATCATTTGGTTTTGAAATCTGAGTCTTTTAAGGTACACCAGAATGAATAAATTTATAGATGTCATTACTTGCAGTTTCATGTAATTTTTTCCAGTCAGATGAATTGGAGCACAAACTGAGAATAGAATGTTTGTTCAAAGAATAAAAATGTCGAATAACTTTCTCCTTCTGTACAATATAACCTGTGTGAAAATATGAAACTTCCAAAGAATCAAATCAAAAAAGTGAAAAATAATAAAAACACTTAATTTTTCAGATAGAAACCTAAGAAAAAGGCCATCTGAAACAACTGTTTTCCTATTATGCCTATTATTTTCATTATTATTCAATAATACGTTCCTTTTTATTGTCGTTATCACTTTTCATTGTTTCAGGTAAGACGAATAATGCAATCGAACAGAGACTTGGATGACGGTGAGTTGATTCAAGAGAAATATTTTCTTACAAAATTGACATAATTCATTCGAAATGAAATGAGAGTTGAGTATATGAATTGTCTATACTCTAAATAACTTTATATATTTTAGAAGATAAGTAAGACTTGAAGGATTAACTTATATCATCCCTACTAAGTGAATGTAATTTTTTGTATTCCGGTGAAAATTGGATCTAAGTTTCCAGCTACATTTTTAGCGCTATTATAAGAATAAGTCTGTGTAACAGAAAAATATATTACACTACATAAACTATGTAGCAGAAATAATATTTCTTGTTTGTTTCTCAATATTCGTCTCCAGATCTACATTCGTGTCTGAATTTCAATATCGGGTACAAATATCTCTTGAATATCTGTTTTTGGAGATGAATTTTATAATATTGCCAAATAGTTTCATGGCTTCGCTAATTTGAGTAAGTTTCATGAAATATTCAAAGAAGTTGTCTGCCATGCAGGACCAGTGGTTTTCAATTTTTTCGGCATACAAATTCATTCATGTCATGCTCTCTTTCAACTTACAGATATTCAAAATTTCGATTCTTTTCCTCTCATCATTCCACATCATTCATAGACATAATAGATTTCCAACACATCTGTAATTCACTCATATGCTCTTTGAATCTGAACCTCACATTTATGTTGATGTCTTCAATAATTAATATGCCAATTGCCAATGTATCAGTAATTTCCTACAAAAAAATGAAGATTATCAAAATTCCATTCCTGATTACACGTCTATCATTTAGCATGTCGACTTTTCCTAAAGGCGTCATCAATGGTAACTAGATAGGAAAATAGATGATTTAGGTAATCAGATGAAAGCAGACCCCATACGAGTCTAGAACCATCAATATTGATTCAGTTTTATTGAATTTGATCAACGAATTTCAACTGGGCCATGAAAAGTGTTGACATTTATTTTCATTACTTGAAAACATAACTGTGACCTCACAATTACTTCAAACTAGATCACTATAAAAATATTTTAAATATGTAGTAATATAAAAATATGGTGAAGGCAAAATAAATCACCTTTCCCGGCTAATACTACGACGGGCGTTGGATTACATCCATTTAAAAAAAAAACATTTTGAGTGAATTCTTTTTTATAGCATCAGGAACTATTATAATAGTTGTTCAAATTATGTAATATTTTTTTAACGAATAAAAAACATTTCAAAATTATATGATGATAACAACTTATAAATAAATATCACTCAAGAAATTTGAAAAAAGTAATGTACCTAATAGTTCAGTTGTTTTTTATCAGAATATATAGTTGACACGTGATACCCCACTCAGGCTAGCCCATAAAAATGACCATAAATAAACTATTGTATGAACAAAAAAATTTATTCATATTACGTGTTTTTCAAAAAGAAAATTTGAGTCGAATCAAAAAGTTGGAATTTGCAATGGGAATTCTTTGTAAAGGTCAGTATAAAACCGAAAAAATTTTCTCGCAATGTGACTTTTTATAATGATACTATCAAATCCCTACAAGCATGAAGGTTATATCCTAAACATATCTGTGTTCATTAGAATTGACTAAACTTACCTATTGGTTATCAATTGGCAGGAACAAATTAGTCATGTACCTAAATTTTCTGGAGCTATTCTAGTATGCAAACCGATCGTACCCCTATAGTGATTATTTTATTCCAGAGGGATAAATAAGTATTGATAATGACTAGGTAGAGCAGCTTTCATTTCACTATAATTGTTCCGACCTCAGGCTTAATACCCTGTACCCGAATGTCGCTTCAACCTTCATCAGTATAAAAAGATGAGCCCAGACACTAACTAGAAGTGGTTCAAGATACATGTTACTCTAAACGCAATTAATTTAAATATCGTACTTGTGATGTACTGTTTGGAACCTTTGGTGAAGTAATGAATATTACTGGAGTTTTTCCCAACACCAAATCGTTATTTTCAACACCTCGACACGTGTTTCGATCACCAAGTGATCATCATCAAACTAGTTTTATCTTCCTCTTGAACAAGTTTGATAATGATCACTTTTTGATAGAAACACGTATCGAGGTGCTGAAATAACGGTTTGGTGTTGGGAAAAAACTTCAGTAATATTGAAATATTATAACTTAGTGTTGAATTTAGGTGGTAAATACACACAAAAAATAATATTATTTTATTGCATGTACAAGAAAAGTGAGGGGTTATGTCTTCCATACAATGGGGCGGTCATGGCATATTTGAATAATCATACCATATTTCCGAATTCGAAAACATCCACGTTTAATCTATTCACGTTACTGACGGTGAATTTTGGAAACTTGTATTCTCGTATTCATAACAGCACCTTCTTCACATAAAACCTTCTCATTATCTCTCCTGTTATGTCTAAATCATAAATTTTTCATTATCTTGTATATATGTACTTGTTATACCAAGATCAGCTTTTTCTTTTCATTTTATTTCGAAAAGATGCTATCCAATAGTTTGGTCAAACTTTTTTCTCCGCTTTGAAAAAATATGGACAAGGTGTAATAAGATTTGGAATAGCGAGTTTTTTTGAGGATAAAACACAAACACTATAGAAAAATCATTAGGGTGCTCTTAAAGCAGTGCCTGTGCGAAAGTAGTGATTCACATTGAATTTCAATGGCTGGGCATTAAATCCATTTGGAAAAACGTTCTCAGGAAGTTTATTTTACATAAACGCTGTTCTACAAATGAAAGACTTCCTAAACAGTGAAGTTCGAGGTGTACTGAGTTGAACCTCATAATGATGAGCAGCCACAGTCCGTCTCGTATTTCTGATATGTATCTCTCTTGTTGGAATCAAATGTGTCAAGTCACTTGAAAACTTCCCGTGAAAGTATTTTTAGAAGAGAAATAAATCTCCAACCTTTTTTCGATGTTCCAGACTATCACAGAGCAAAGCGATGTTTTCGTCTCCAATCACATGGATGACTCTTTTCTGGATGGAATCCAGCAGCTTCAGAGTAGGCTCAGGGTATGCTCAGAGTATGCTCATACATGAGATTAATGCTCCAAAGAAGGTCTGATCTGAGCTTTATAAAGCATTAAAAGTTGCTGAGGTGAGTACAATTTGCTGGTTCGGAACAGTGTTTCAAGCTTTTGAGAAGCAGCCTTTGCAATTCCAGCGACATGACTGTGCCAAGACATATTGGTGTCCATTTCAACTCCCAACAAACTTATCGAAGCAGAAACAGGAATTGTCTGACCTGACGATATTGTATCCGGTTTGGAGACATTTATCTTCTTGAAGAAAACTGATGACTGGGGAGAAAACCGATGCTTGGGTTTTTATGGATTTTTGTGAAAGTAACCTGGTTACTTTCACACCAATTCGAAATTAGTTCTAGATCCTCATTAAGATATTCAACCTCCTGCTGCCGGTGTAATGACGAGATGATTTTTTTGTCGTCAGCAAAGCAATATATTGGATTTTTGTTTTTTTCCAATAAGTCGTTGATATACCGGGTGTCAACGAATCTATTAGACAAGTCATAATTTCTAGACTATTAGGAGAATTGAAATGAGATTTGGTATAGTTGAATGG
>WOGN01000055.1:0-35680 GCA_015342105.1 Leptinotarsa texana | reverse complement strand
GACGACTTTGGATATAACCATATTTTTATATCTACTGCCTCTACATCCTCCATCAGAGGACGGAGAAAAATTATAATAGAAAGAAAATCTAATGTATACTTGCATCTCTAACAGTAATTTGATGTTCTTGGAAAATATGTTCAGTGGATGAGCTTCTTGTAGTTGGAAAAAAAAATTATGATTTCCTAACTGAACATTGCTTCATCCTTTCTTACATCCTTTTCCGTCATTTGGTACTCATTGTGATGTTGATATAGCTTAGTGAGTTTTTGTTCATCAATTGTCATCAGATTTTAGTTTAAACTCGCATTCCAAAGATACATAGGAGAATTATTCTTATAAGTTGGTGACGACTGTGGATATAACCATATTTTCATGTCTACTGCTTCTCCATTCTATAGCAATGAAACTTGGTGAGGAAATTGAATGTATACTTGTATCCGAGTGTCATTTGATGCTCTTGGAAAATATGTTGAATGGAGGAAAACATTTACGTTTTTTGTCATAATAATAATGTTTTCTATCGGGCATCTCGATTTCTATGATTCAGTTCCATTAATGCCAAACGGTATAAGGGTTCTGAAGTTTTTCAGAGATATTCGTATATTTCTAAAACTAACTGAATCACCATGTCACCATGTAATATATTTGTCTATGGCACCTCAAGGATCCAACACTGGTTCAATTGATAGAATATTTCAACGTGATAATAATACAGTTCATTTTTATCAATATGTAGAATTTCAAATAAGTTACTGAAACATTACTGAGAAACAAATAAACAGGGAACCACGAAAGAAACCACAAAAGAGTTTCTTGTGTGTGGTATAGCCAACCTATTGAAAATAGAACTGAATATACAAAATAATTACAATTCATTCTAGGTGATGTAAACATAAAACAAGTCGGGTGTAATATTGAATCAACTCGTGCATAGACAGTTGGATAGAGAAAAGAAAAAAATAGACGAATGAAATTGTACGGAATAATTCAAGCTGTCAATGTTGAAAATGAGTGGCAATTTAACAGGCGAGTGTAGTGTTGTTTCTATTCCATTGGTTGATGGTGTCATGGAATATATCATTTCAGTTTTTCAACCAGTTTCCAATCTGTTTTTTGCATTTATTTTTATTTCTTATGTTTTTCATCCCATCTGGTGCCAAATCTCAAATTTTCGCGCCCATGTAGCTTCAATGGCTTTGACCGACTAATTTTTTACATCTTGGTACCAAGGCGGTATGTTCTTTGTTCCTAGTACCATAAGGTTGTTGAAGTTTGTTCAGTGATATTTTGCCCTCATGAAGTTTGGAACTCACTTTCAAGTAAAATAACTCTTTGATATGAAAAACCCCGCTTTCCATGGCAAATTTCCTTGCCATATATAATTTTCAAAATATGTTTTGTATTACGTTCTTTGTATTGTATTACGACTCTTCAAAATATTTATCGTTCCCCATGCGATAATTCTATAATTAGGTTATGATTGTAGTAATCCATAGGTTATAGTTTTTAACTGAGGGATTTCGAGAGTTTCTTTACCTAATTTGAAATGTAAAAGAAATCCGAGTAATTTTCTGGTTGAATGTGACATATGTAGATCCCATTTCATGGGATCTACATATATCACTCCCAAGTATTTGATTGTAGTGGCCTTCGGTATTGAAGTTTCCTCGTTTATTTTCAAAAGACCCATGTTTGGAAGTTTATCAGTGTAGAAGATGAATGGCAAGTATTTGGTTATGTTTACATTTGAAGTTTAACCACCTGACGATTGTGTTAAAATCAACTTCGACTGTTGTTTTGCCATGGATATTTACCACTTACTATCTATCTTTTTTGTCAGAGAGATACGATCCTAGGAAATCGTACATCTTGCCTCACAAAATCTATACATGACTCGAAAAGGTCATCGATGTATAAGAAAAAAGGGTTGAGGATACAGTTTATAATGATGGCAGTCAGGAAAGACACATCAATTATAGTATTTTTAAATATTTGAGAATATATCGATCGATAGAGTCCTTCATGATTTTTTATATCACTCACCCATATTCATTTGTAAGATAGCTCTTGCCCTTTTTGAATACATATATAATACATAGATTTTGGAAAGGTGATGGACTTACGTACAAATCAACTGTGCAGCGAGACTAACAAGTAGTTTTCTTCTAATTTTTTTGTTGTGCAATTTCCTACACATCAACGAACTTGATTAGATTTTTGGTGCTAGGATTTCTGCATCACCGTTGACAGATCAGATTTTGAGGAGCTACAGGATGTTCACAAATTTTGAACCATGGTTGGCAGTTAGAAAATCAATTAACTGCAAAAAAAACGGAAAGATCTAGTAAATCTTTCTATTAGTAGATGCAGTTGTCAGACAAACTCATTAACTCATTGAAAATTTTACTGTAACTGTGTTACAATCATATCTGTAGTACAATCATGATGGCTATCGAAAATGGTGATTCTCAAGAAATTTCTACATGATGAGTTTTGATCACCCTCATTGTGTTTTTCCATGAGAAAATTGATGAAGAATCAGTTTCCACACATATTACAAGTCTATTCATCACAGCTATCAACAAATGCGAAACATAAGATGGACCAATGGGATAAAATATTTACTTCACAATTCAGAACTGAATTTTCATTCCATTAATGCAAGAGTCATTGTGATCGAAACATAATTATATGAATTGAACAGCTCTGTTTATTCATATACCCACCAGTTAAAAATTATTTCCAACATCACCAAACAAAATTCGAGTGATGAATAAATAGTTCACAAGCCATGTTCGTAGGAAACGCTTACTAATTAGAACAGTGCTTCACTTTTTGAAAAGAAGTTGAGTGGCTCCTAGAAGCCCCCAAGACTAATTATGTCAACTCGGGAAATTTCAACCTAGCTTTGTTTGAATTCAGAATATCTCAAAACGAGAAATATCGTTCTAGTGGAAATCTAAAAACAAACTTGTTTATTTAGTGCGACCAGTAAAGTCTGCTTCATGTGGGATTTTTAATCATTAGCGTCATTCAACTCCTCATATTATTAAAAAATGAAATTTTCGAAATATAATCTCGAAAAATTCATCTCATATTATTTTCCTTTTATGTGAAAATTTTATGAGGAACAAAGGATATTATTAGAAGGAAAATTTTAATACGCAAAAAATTTCCATTATTTTTTCCAATTTTTGTAAATTTCAAAATCACAATAGGAATAATCAACTTGTGATGCACTGTTTAGAACCTTTGGTGTAGTAATGCATATTACTGGAGTGTTATTCGAACAACAAACCGTTTTTTCAACACCTTGACATGTGTTTCGATCACCAAGTGATCATCTTCAAGATCATCTTCCTTCAGTAATATTTAGGGATAATGAAATTCCTTTATACGTTAGGTGAACTTTGTTGTTTTCAACGCTATATTCATACTGATAATACACGTAATATATTCATCGATATCAAGAAAACATCATAGTACAAAGAAACCTCTGAATTTCATTGCGTACGGAAAAATATTGTTTTCATTTCATAGAATTTCATTTTCACTTCAGTTTCATAGCATCGTTCTCAGGTGACTCCAGAAGAAAAAATCAAGTGGTGTTGAATCCGGAGACTTAGTGGGCCAGTACTGTTCCATATTCCGCTTATTTAGTTCACCTATGAATATTTCCAAAAGGCATTCTGAACCTGTGTTGCACTTGTATCCTAAATTATACTATTGTTCAAAACTGTGAAACACAGTTGCGTACCGTTTTCTAATGCCCATATTGGGTAATAGGAGAAGAATCATTATTAGTTAGAATCTGAATTACCCTTCATTATGATCATTTGAAATATACCGTACCACATATTTGTTTCGGGGTTATCCTTATCCCCAAATTCTATTATAAAATTTGGATTTTCTTGAGCACTACAACTATGAAAGTTAACAAAGTCGTTTAAAGTAAAGTGTATCATTTTCTTTTCATACTTTGGTGAATATAGTAATAATGTACTCGTAGGTTATCAGTGGTTTTCATGAATGAAGGTTTATTAGAATAACATTCAGTTTTCTCAAAAAATTCATTACTCTTTCCAGAGCAGTTCTGGAATTAACTCTTTGAAGTTGTGTTCCATGTTCTACAATATCTAGACATACAGTCAATTTGACTTTTCCACTGTTTTCAAGTATTTTAGGTTTTTCAATAATTACATTTTTTCTTATGAAGTTATCATTTTTTCATATCTAATACGCAGTATTATTAAAACGTCATCATGACAGACAGAAATTTAAGAGCATTTAATTCTTCAATGTTTTACTCAAGTTAGGTTTGGTTAGGTATACCATATTCTTTGGTATAAATAATATATAAATAAATTACACCAAACCAATTTTCCAATTAGACCTGTGGTTTGAAGGTGGTTGTTGACAATGTTTTGTGGTGTATTTCATCAGTTCGGACTTCCATTGTCTAATCTGATATAAAATGATTCGAAACCCTGAAAAAACAATTACAAAATTAATAAGGTTAACCGAAAATAACAATTTTATTAAATAAAAAACTAAATTTACTAAAAATTAACATACAAACTATAACCAAACAAATGAAAATAAAATATTAATGAAAGCTGAAAAAATAAGATTAAAAAATTATTATAAGCAAAAATGAAAAACAAATTTAAAAAATTAATGAGGTTTCAAACCAATTATGTCACGACGTTTCGATTGTTGGTATCCACAATCGTCTTCGGGTGATAACTGTTAACATAACATAACAGAAAGTACAAAAATTACCATCTGTACTGTATTTCATTATTAATTATCCTCACCTATTGAAGTTTTAAATTCTTTTTCGATAAATCATTTATGTGATAACTTGGGAATAATTATTTTATTTATCCTATAGGCACAATCAACAAATACCAGAATGAAAAATTGAAAACTGTGGGATATTGAAAATATTTTAATAAAAATTTAAACTTTGGTTTACATTTATTGTCAAAATGAATTTTTTCCTACATGAATAGATGTGAGATTGCTTTTCTGACATATTTGTTATTATTTGATATTTTGTATAAGACGTGAGTATGTAAAATAAATTATAAACTACAGGAAATAATTAAAAACTGATCTGTTCCCGACAACCAGAAACACCAGAAACATTTATTACTTTTTTAGATAAGAACTGACTCCGTTTCTGTGAAAATTTAGAAACTGAATAACACAGTATTTTTTTGTTTCAATATGAAATGAAGCTTTCCATAAACTACTTTTTTCACGATTTCTTAATCATATTTTTAAATTATTCATGTATACATACTCCTCTCATTTATTGTCTTGCACTTATTTTCTCGCTATTCAAAAGATAATTTTTCTGAAATGGTATATACGGTTATTGAACTATTCGACAAAAAATATTCTCCAATATATGCACTTGCATCTCCAGAGTTCATAAGATATAATGATAAAACCCTATCCACTTCATGTTTTTGTCCTTAAAAGGACTACCCAATATACAGCGTGACTCACGGTCGATGGTAGGTTAGACGTTTATGGTAAACGCAACAAAGGGTTTTTATGAAAATATATATGTATATATATATTTATAAAATTTTGAATAATATGTATGTATATTAATATATTTTTGGAATTGCTTTTTTATTGTAATACTTGTTTATTGATAATGTTTATCCCTATCAGTTTTCAAGATGAAAAATAATTTTTGCTGAATTTGGTCCAAAACATAGCCGTAGTTGAACTTGAGTACATCAGTAATCTCAATTCCTGAAAAGTAATCTAACAAAATGAAAAGAGAAATGAAAATTTATATGGTTTTTACCACTTTTATTTGTAACAAACCTTACTGCAGTTTCGTCCTATATGGACATTCTCAAACGATAAATAATAGAAATACAAAAATACACATATACATAAATAAAAATACACAAAGAATAAAAATAAAAAAAAAATTAAAGTTCATTGTTTAAGTTTGAGAATGTCCATATAGGACGAAACTGCACTAACGTTTGTTACAAATAAAAGTGGTAACAAACATGATGAAAAAACCAATTTTCATTTCTCTTTCCATCATGATCTCCTACCACGTAGTAACGGCTACATCCATCAATTCACAACCTAACAAACTTCCTCTCGTTCATTGGTGTTAATTCAGGATATATTTGGTTGAATTTGATTTGATCACACTGTCCGTGTATAAAAAATAATTTCATAAAAATTTCGTTTGAATAAATACATTTTTCATTCATTTTAGAAAATGTTTTGAAACATCGTCGATAACAATTCGTAAATTACTCATAAAAGTAACCATATTGATATGAACTTGATAATTCCACTGCTACCTAAAACCAAATTAAAAAAATAATGTTTCCAGAATAAGTAACTTTATCAATAATAGTTAATGATTTAGGTATAGGGACATGATATATCATCTTGAAGCATTTTTATCATCTTCCAATGTATCGAGTAATATACAAGGGGTTTCATTTGAAAAAAAAAAAGAACTTTTGACCACTTTTATGGAAATAATAATTTTAGCACGCCCTTTAATATATGGAGTCGTTTTCGCGGTGTTATTTGAATATATCGAGTTTGTCCAAACTCTCATCGAAATATTAACTTTTCATGAATCAATTAGGGTTATGTTTTGGACCATAAAATGTAACCATTATTTTTTATCTCAAAAATCGGTAGAAAGTATTATAGTAAATTATTGATAGAAAAGTATGATAATGAAAGAACTATTCCAAAAATGTGTTAATATACGGGGTGTCCTATGGAAAAAAAGACTTTTTTATCGAAGTGGCAACGCAACAATGCTGAAAATATTTTAGACCGATAAAGCAAGCAAGGAAATGTAAGATGTGGAAACGTCTAACCTACCACCGACCGTGAGTCACGCTGTATATCTCTCAGAATGACCAACTCTTCAAACGATTATACGCCACTGGAGATAATGTTCCGCGAAATTATGCCACGAATATTCCAAACAAACGAGTCGTATCCATCATCCGACATTTTTTACTTTATCCTTTCCCTCCAATTATCTTCCTGTTGACATATTTTTTGCTACTGCTGATTTAATAGGGCAAAAGTAAAAGGATATGTTGGGAATTCAACGTGTGACTGATTCTTTCGGAGTCTCAAATTGTTTGTTCCTTTCAAAGAGCCCTGAACATGGGTGGGACTGATTTTAAATGCCGCAAAGATAATTCTTCTAAACAAGGATGGAATCTAAATCGAATCTCAGAAAGTTTCTACTAGATCGATTGTCAGAGAAATGTAAATAGATATTGTTTAAGGTCAGATATACTTTATCTAGAAAAAATATTAGAATAGGAAAACATTTCTTTAATTTCCACTTCTGCATCTTCATATTTATAAAATTGTTTGAAATATATCTCTAGCGTTATAGGCATATTACTTCATGAGGACTGAAGTTGAATCAATATAGCACAGGATATACTGTGCTTATCGCAGTAGGCATATTATGTCCCCATATTATGAAAATCTCGATCTAACAAAATGTAATTTGGGTACTTCCAGTATCTCAAATGGACAGGACATTTTTAAAATTTCGTGACGATTATGGTGCAATTCCATGTAATACAGGGTGGGGCACCGAAAACGAGACAGATCGATCAGACAAATAAATCATAATTTCCGACCCTGATAACCACCACTTATTAATTTTGAATCCAATCGATTCATAATCCATTGTCGAGCCGGTATTTTGTGTTTCCCTCAGAAACATCTCTTAATGCATTGTCACCGAATTTATGTCAGATTATCTTGCGAATGAAGTATCACAATTTGGAATACGGAACAGTTTTTTCCCGCAAGAGGGGACTAAAATAGAAAGTTAGGTAGCGAAAATTGACTTGGCCAAATTCTTTATGAAATTACATTTTTAATGATGTGTCACACTTCTTTCCCTATTCAAATCGTTTGAGTGATAGTGACCCAGGGGTGGGGAAAGAGGTATGACATTTGAGGTTATGATAGAAATATGTCCTCCTTAGATTACAAATCGACGTGTTTTTGGCTTTTTTTTCAGAAAACATGTGTTTTGAAGATATTCGATCTGTTTCGTTTTCGGTGCCCACCATGAAACTACTGGGGGTAAAAATATTTTCGAATCTTTTCAGAAAGTTTGCTTGAGAAAATGATTTATCAACATAGTTTTCTTCGAAGATATGATTTCACATGAGAAAATTGATTGAATTCATGCGATAAAATAACAAATTATGAAAAAACCATTTAAATTATGGAATGTAGTCGTGCGGCAAATAAGAATTTGACGAATGAAAAAACGTATGTGTACTTATTTATGCACGTAAATAGTTATAATTTGTTTTTTTATTTATTTTCTTAAGTTATTATTATTATAAATTTTATTATTTTCAATTTCAGGATTACTTCAAGAAAAATCGTTCAATTCAATTTGATATTTCCAACAATTTAATTTTTCCGGACTTCAGTAATTATTATTTGTATCTATTAATAATTCACTAGATTATTTGTACACCTATTACATATTGAATAATAATGTAAAAGAGTATTTCAGTTTATGAAGTAAATAAATAATACATACCGCCAACTTACCTCAAATTCTACAAATGTACTCAAGGTAATATGTGAAGAGTTATATTTTTAAATTGAAGTATGCATTTAGCCCGTTTATGTTTGGCCTATCTCAAGGGTTAGTAAATGCAGAATCCACTTTCTTGGTAGATTATTGAAATTTATACAATTTTCATAGCATGTTATATTTTTAAACTGATCCTTGATTAGTGTTCATTGCATTCTTATGAGAAGTAATGCCCTAAAACACTTGCTTGAAGAATGACCTTCATGAAGACAGAAAATCCTATTTCAAAACAAGTTGATGGTATGTTTTCTTATTTATTATCAACAGGAACATCAAAAAATCAATTATTTCAATAATTCTCCATGATGATGGAATTTATATTGAAACTGTAAAGAAACACATGAATGTCGCTAACATACTACTACTTTTTATCACATAAGGTAATATAAATTAACAATAAAGTTTATATTTTGCACAAGAGATGGCGGTACCAGTAGCACAAATAGATAGTATTTTCATTTTGATACATGTTATGTGTTTTTTTTGACATAACATACACCTATCAAAATAAACAAATAACATCATCTTGGCACAATTCCTAATTTACGTAGAAACTTATAATGTTTAACATAAATTTAGAAGTTTTATATGTTCATATTCAATAACATCTCTTACATAATGATACTTCACATCAATATGTGTCGATCTATTGCGACTTTAATTGCTTACTGACAATTTTAATACATTTTGATTGTCACAATATATCTCAATCACATAAAATCTACCTATAATTTCATGAAGAAGGTTTCTAAGATACACTGTTTCTTGGGCTGTCTCAGACAGCGCAGTATATTCTGCCTCTGTACTGGTCCAGACTGACTAATCCAGACAGTGTGAAGCAAAAGCCTGTACACGACTTCTTTTCTAAATCATCACTAGCCCAGTCACTGTCTACAAACCCCTGTAGCTTGCTATCATCCTTACAAAATCTTAAACAATATGTTTTTGTATATAACAAATAATTCAAAATACGTTTAGCATAATGCCAATATGTATGGATGTAACAACTATTAAATTGGCTCAGATAACTAACAGAATAGGAAATGTCTGGCGTAGTTAGTACTGCCAAATACATCAATGATCCAATTAACTTTTGATATGGAAGATCAGATACACATTCATCAGCTTTTCTAGCAATCAATTTACATTCTATTGGGATTTTATATGTTTTACAATCTGACACACTGAATCTAAAAGCTTAATGTTCAATATACTGTTGTTTATTACATTTTCATTTTTGTCTACAATTAATCTCAAACCTAGATATTGTCTTACAGGTCCCAAATCTTTTAATTTGAATTCTGCACCCAAAATGCGTTTCAAGTTATCAGTTTCAACAAAATTATTAGAAAAAAATTAAAAAATCATCAACATACAGAGCCACAATAATTTGTATTTCACCCTTTGTTTTTGTGAACAAACAAGGCTCGTACTGACTATTTTTGAAATCCAAATTATTAAGTAATTCTTCAACTCTGTAATATCACGCAAGAGAAGATTGTTTTAATCAATAGATTGCTCTTTTTAATTTTAAAACTTTTTCCCCACTTTTGTTCACGAAACCCTCAGGTAATGACAAGGAAATAGTTTCTTAAAAAACATTTAAAAAGGCTGTAGTTACATCTAACTGATCAATACTTATTTTTAACTTAACGCTAAGAGCAAATAATAATCTAAGTATGGAATGTCTTACAACTGGAGAGAAAGTGTCTGTATAATCTATGCCAGGTTTCTGTGAAAAACCTTTGGCTATCAGTCTAGCTCGGAATCGCACATTGTTGTACACATCAAACTTTTTATTAAATACCCACCTACACTTCACTATTGTCATGTCACCTGGGTTTTCAACGAGCTACCAAGCATTGTTGTCCTCAAAAGATTGCAGCTCGTCGGCCATGGCGCCCTTCCACTGCTCACTCTTAGGTCCCGCAAGAGTTCTGAGAATATGATCTCCTCTGATGCAGTACTGGAGTGACACATCAACCAATATCTATCAGGTTGTCTTCTGGGACGCTTGCTAGATAATTCTGCTCCGGGATTGAGGTCACCTGGGCTTTTTGTACTAAATCATCTGCAGTTGGAATTTCAGTCAATGCTTCATTTCCATCCTCATACATAGAAGAATCTGAGTGGAATTCTGGGAAGTCTGAAACATTTTGCCATTCTTCCCCCACTGAATCTGCATTCAACTCCTTCTGTATGCCAACTGCAGGTGTCTCTTCGTTAGGAATCCAGATAGTCGACTTTAGACTTTACCTTTTTGGTACCTAATTCTTCTTTCATGAAGGTAACATCTCTGCTGATAACAAGAGTCTTCTAGACAGGATTGTTTAGCCTGTAGCCGTTAAAATCTTCACTATAGCCAACTAATATATGCTCTGCATACTTCTTATCCCACTTCAGACGACGTTCTTCAGGGACATGTATCATGACTTTACATCAAAAAAAACGTATGTGGCTTAGGTCTGGTTGTCTCCCATACCATAATTGATGAGGAGTTTTCGGAAGTCCCGATGCAATGGATCTATTTTTCAAATAGATAGAAGTGTTTGCTGCTTCCGGCCAACATTTTTTACCCAGCTTTGCATCAAACATTAGACATCTAGCCTTCTCCACCACAGTACGATTGGCTCGCTCACATAGGCCGTTCTGTTCAGGTGTATAATTATTTGATCTTTGATGGCTTATACCCTCTTGCTCTAAATAATTCTCGAATTCTTTTTTTGGTGTACTCTAATCCATTGTCTGACCTCAGTATTTTTATCTTTTCATTAAATTGATTTTCCACCATTGTTTTAAAGATTTTGAAATAAGTGAATGCTTATTTTTTCTTTTTAAGAAAATATATGAATATCATTCTACTAAAATTATCGACAAACAGTATAAAATACCGTGCACCACTCAATGAACTAGTTTCCATTGGTCGACAAAGGTCTGTATGGATTCTGTATAGTGTCTCTGTGATTCTTTCACCCACACTTTCCTGCTTTCCCTCACAACAAGTTGAACATTGAGACTTGTTTATATTGAAATTGTTTTCATATGACAAACCATTCACCATATTTCTCATTTCATTAATGTCCTGACTATTGATGTGTGCCAGCCTTCTGTGCCACTGGTCCAGCCAACATACACCTCAGTCGGTAGTCGGTAGTCGGTAGTCGTATTGATTTAATTCAGGTCTGGAGCCTTGTTCCCTTACCCTTCGAACTGTTCTTCGTCAGAGGAACGAATGGGTCATAACTGATGTTGGTTGGTGACATGAAAGTCCTCAGACATACATACATATTACATACACCTCAGTGTATGTAATCTCAGCTTATATACACCATCTGTCAAATCAGGTATGGCTACCAAAACATATTTTTGTTTTGTATGTAGCAGTGTTTTTCATCAAAACTGACATTATTTCTGTTTTTAATAAGCTCACTTACAGATAAACTAGGCACGCATAGCACATCTTTCACAGTAATGTCGAAACATAAGGAAGAAACAATTTCGACGTCTCTAGAACAAACAACTGGCATTTTTGATTCATTTGCTACCACAATTTCAGGTAAACACGGTGTGGAGTTCATGTTTCTAATAATCCAAGTTTCGTTCACCGTCATATGTGAACTTGCGCCGGATTCTACGTACCACACTGTTTTGGTTAATTTTCCATTCAGGAAAATGACATTAAATACATATTTGCTAATATTTTTCTTCAATAATGGGCACTGATTTCGATAATGACCATCTTCTTTACACTTATAGCACGTTATTATTTTCGTAGATGAATCTATCATTGCTGTCACTGTCTTTTTGTTTGACGTAGAGGGACCGCCATACTTCGTTGGCATAGTGTTGTTAGAGTAAAATTTATTTCGCGCCGCAAACGCAGCTCTGGTTTCTGTACTATCATTGTCACTGGTCACTTCCATGTCAAGTAATTTCAACCCATGTCAAGTAATTTCGACTTTATGATATCTGCAGTTATCGAAATACCTGAGTGTTCGATTGCCATAAGCATGGGCATATAACGATCGGACAAACCTGCTAATAATAATGAGGCAACCTATTCGTCTGTTATTGTAAAATCCGTGCAATTTAATCGATGTGATGTCTTGACTATTTGAGTCACATATGTCGCCATAGAATGACAGTTTTCTTATGGATATCAAATGTCGCAGCAATGTTATTTTTCTTGAGAAAACTGAATCATCAAACATGGTCTTCAATGAGATCCTGGTATTCTTAATATGCACGTACAATGATGGGTCTACAGTCCATATTTGTTTTGCCATCATTTTTACATCGCCCACTGGCCTAACTTGAAAATCTGGCG
Organism: Leptinotarsa texana; assembly: GCA_015342105.1. NCBI lineage: Eukaryota > Metazoa > Arthropoda > Insecta > Coleoptera > Chrysomelidae > Leptinotarsa > Leptinotarsa texana. The sequence continues at coordinate 22,694 of WOGN01000055.1, read as the reverse complement.
TCGGTTTGGTGTATTTGTCCATCCCTTTGAGCATCAACAAATTTACAGCCGCGAAGCTCCACTCATCATGCCAGTATTCCTTTTAGTTCAGGAATACTGGCAACATAGTTCGTAGTCATGTTTCCGTGATACAACTTTCACAAATTATATATTTTAGAAAAAATAACTAATAATTTCGGGGTAAGCCCATAACCTGTAAAGAAATACGTGAATGTCGCTAACATACTACTACTTTTTATTACATTAGGTATACATACATCAACAATAAAGTGTCTATTTGGTACAAGAGATAGATAGCAGAAGAAGATAGCAGAAATAAATGATATTTTTATTTTGATACATCATTGTAACAGAAACATTCATGTATAATAATCATAACTTGAGATCTTTAGTTATATATTGCAGTAACTAGCTGAGTTAACTAGTATACTGAAGCCACATATTTTTTTTTATAAATAGTTTAGTACCCAACAATCATCACAACGATCACAAAATATTATTATTGGAACAAGACATCACCAAGATCAGACGAAGACAAGACATACTAATAAAGTCATGTATTTTTTTTCATCTTATAGTATCGGAATATATACTATTGTCATAGTTTCAAAGTTTTTTCATGTTATTGCCCTGTAAGTTACCAGTTCAAAAAATAGGGCATATAAGGCAGTGAGAGTTCTGACGATACTGCAAAACTTTCATTTAGACTTCAAAATATAGTATCTCAGAAGACCTGAAAGACCTGGAGACCTGAAAGCCTTACCACTTATTACACTCTCGTTAATTTGAAAATGTTGATCAATTAAACAAAATAACTCGTGTATAATTCTCTATAAATTTGTAAAATGAATCATATCTACGTGAAAAATATATTACTAGTACAAACATAGTGAGTTGCCATACCGTCTACATCATTTAGTGAATAAAACTTTCTTTTGGCAATGAATCCATTCGAAACAGTTGAAAAGCTTTCGCAGTTCGTATTAACGTCGACTCAGTTTTTCGAATAATTTACGTCTCTATGGAGATAATTCGAGTTTTTCGTTTGGCAAAAAGCCAGATGAAATAGCGTACATCCCAGTAATATGTTGCTTCAAGTTCGGATAGAATTTGGATGCAATTAGTAAAGTGCATGTTTTTCAATAATAATTTGACATTGTTCGCAAAATAGTCAAAGAAAACTTCTTAGAGTGGCTATCTCGATGATGAGGCATATGGATGCAGTAGTGTTTTACTACTAGCTAATAATAATAAAAATCGACAAAATATGCAAAAAAAAATATTAAAAGTCATTTTTTGTGGAGAAAATCAGAAATTACATCGACTATTCTGAATATTTTTATTTTACACAATCTGTAGAACATAAAATTGTAATAGAGAATTTTATACAGGTGTAGAAATATCAAACATTTTATTTCAGCCGATAGGTATATCCAAAGAATTTTCCACAAAGAATAATGGACCATTTTGTAGTAATTTACTATATTTTGATATTGCCTATCAAAAAATAACTAAAAAATTGTACTAGCTACTTATCTTGACGTTTTGGAGGCTGTCTTCAAAACTGAAAAAATAGGTATTCTCTTATATAAGCCTGTTAAAGTTTGTCAATTCGGGTAACCAAATATGATTTGTTTGCAATACATTTTTTCCGAATAACTTGAACACTCTGTGGTTTATTGGCAATCTTTGTCATATCTTGTTCTATTCCATTCGATGTTTTTCATCTGATTTCATGATATGTTCTGATAATTTTGATCCTGCTAATTGTCTACTTCTGATGTAATGACACTGAAAATAAGAATTTTGTTTCTTTGATTTGTAGTTCTGTTATTATATAAAAATAAAAAAAGTAAAGAAATGTTTTATGTTAAACGGTTTTAATGAAAAAATATATAATAATGATGTAGATAAGGAACTAAAAACTAAAAAATAAATCGGAAGGTCCTAGCTAGCAGTCATCACAACACTCTCCTCAGCAATCTTCTGATTCTGTTCAGTTCATTTATTGCCTTAGTAATACCAGGTAATATGTATTCCGCCATTTTGTAGCTGCGGTTATCTTGAATTTCCATATTTTTCAAAGTGTACTTCTATTCTACAAGTCAAGCCTTGTCATTTGTTACCCATATTGGAGTAGTTGGGAAAATATATGTAATCCTCCATTTTGTAGCCTCGACCATCTTGAATTTTCATCTTTTTCAAAGTGTACCTACTACTATTCTATTAATCAAGCCTATCATTTGATACCCATATTAAGGTAGATGTGAAACAATATGTTAACCGCCATTCAGTTGCTGCGCCCATCTTGGTTTTACAATGCTTAGAATTCACGAAACTGTATTGTCCTCAAAACTAAATGTGTGTACCAAATATCAGATCAATCTGTCAACAGGAAGGGGTCAAACTTCATTTACTAAATTTGACCCAAGCAAACAAACATGACAATCGTAATAAAACAGTTTAATATGCCCCTTTTTAAGAACATTAACTGAGTTCATGAATTGAAGATTATTTTTTCTTTGAAAGTGGTTGACAATATTTCGTGATAACTGTTATTACCCGAAGATTTTGAATCAATTTATATTATTTTTTATTTTATATTAGACAATGTAAGTCCAGACTGATATTCAATTTCAACTGCCACATTATATTTTGCCAGAATTCTAGATTGTACAAGGTGTCAATTATATCATTGTTTCATTCAATTTTTTTTTTCCAATGAATATGGAAAATCTGAATGACATCACAATTTAAAAGAATATTTTGGACCCTCGTAGTTTTACTCGGAATCTCGAATGTAAACGGTGTCAAATGGTACATCATTTATAAGAATGTTTACTTTATTTTGTGACGAGAAATCTTTAAAATATTGTATTGAACAATTACAAAAATAATTCATACTTTCCTGATTGATGATGGTTCAAGTTATTATTTAAAAAAAAATTATTGTATTGCGTTTTTCTTCAATAGAATTGTTGAAAAATTTGGTGGCAACAGTCATTCAAGTTTTTCTCTTGTTTTTTCACTTGTACAAAAGAACTTGCACAGAAAATCTCTTAAATTGCGAAAAAACACTTTAATAAAATTAGTACATATGATTACCTTATTATGAAGTACAAAACTGACATGTGAAATATGAAAACTAGGTTATATAAGGATTTTTTAGGTAAGTTAGAATGTAAGTTAGTTGAATAAATAAGGATGCCAACTACAAAATTCGTCACTGAAAATTGTAGGGGTTGTCATACTCATAAATTCAAGAGTGGAAACAAAGATAAATCGAGTTGCTCGTTTAGGGTTATATATTTCGGGATATTAATTAATTCATTAATTTCCATGGCTTCCAACAAATTCAATTTTTTCCTTTATTACTATTCACCTAACTTTTGCTTTGATTCTTATAGATATTCATACGTTGTAGATTTTTTCGTCCAAACAGATGTGTTCACGGAGCCCAACATCAAAATTTTGATCTTGATTGTACCATTCTAAAAATATTTTGGGAGACCCTATATACTTAATCCGATTCGTATTATCTTTCGGAAATGATAATGTCCGTCACGCACCGACCGAAATAGTTTAATGCAAGATAAATACCATAGCTTTCTGTCTTTGCTAGTAAATTAACCCATCAAAATGAAGTGAAGTGAACCGCTCCGTCTCCAGTCATAGCCCACTAAGATCACTTCGTATGTCTGCTTAGATCAAAGCATGCTTCAGAGAGCAGAGACGTCTTGAGGACATCTCAAACGGTCGTTTTGCTTTTGTTTATTACCACACACATATGCACAGCTGTTTTCGGGGATGTTTTAGTAGACATTTCGCTTGTTTTTTGTGAATGGTCGTAGTCAAAATACACTTTCGCTCGAATAACGGCTTGTTTATTAATTTACTGTGATGCATCTACTGCATTCACCCATCTGACACCGAGATGACAGATTTGTAGCATCAATAGTTTTTGTCAGCATCAAACTTATAGTTATTGGTTATCACTGAAAAGAACTAATAGATATTTTGAAAATTTGCTCTCATGAATTCGGTACATACATATTTTACATTTTGGAAGAATATTTCCTATTTATAGCAAACTAGTGACCGGCTCCTTAAAGGTATCAGAATATGCAGTGCATTTCTCTAATGTACCCTCCACTTTTATTTTTTGAACCGATCAACTCAAAAAATTGAAATTTGGGATAATGAAATTAATACATGTATATTTTAGAGACTGGGCGCCATCTGGGAGAAAATTAAATGGAAAAGGGGGTCTTGTCACACATCTTCTGAAGCTCCTGACAAATGCTTCACAACCCTAGGATATAATGTCAATATCTTCAACTACTACAAAATGGCGAAACTTTAAATAATTGCCTGAATACATTGACGTATAACTACATAATATGAGGTAATAAGGTTGAAGTCAGTTCAGAACATGTTTGAAATGGTTGCCTTGGACTTCTTGACATATGAACAACCTATCCGATATTTCACGCCAAACATTTTCGAACACATTAACGTCAATATCTCTACAAATATTTATAATTCTCTGTCGTATATCCAGTTTCGAAGCAGGTTCAGTTTTGTTCACTTTTTGCTTCAATTAGCTTCATAAAAAAGTCCACAGATGTCAAATCTGGCGAGAGGTATGGCCATTCTGTAAGACCTCGACGGCCAATCCAACAACTGGGAAAAGTAGTATCCAAATAGTTTATTACTTATCTGGAGTAATGTGGTGGGGCTCCATACAATATCCATATCGAATTCGTGTGATGAGAGGGTCAACAGTAGTTTCCAGCATATCCAAATACGGTTCTCCTATTGAATTTTCATCAATAACTGGAGGTCCTACAATATGGTTTCCCAATATTCTTGTCCAAAAGTTAATTTTTTCTGGATATTGGGTATGTGTTTTCGGGAAAACGTGAGGGTTGGTGTCACTCCAATACCGGCAATTTTGCCTGTGAACATTGTTCAAAAAAATGTACATTTGTCACTAAAACAAATATTGTGCAGATATGTAGCATGCGCCTTGCAATGATTTTCGTCATGATTTGGCAGAATTCTTTTCTTTGTATGGATGATATTTATTCCTTTGTAAAAGGAGACACCTCACAAACATTCGCGACGGAATAAGTAGACTGTTCAGGATTTACTACCATCTCACTAATTACTTGCAGTTGCTGTTCTTCCGAAATGGACGATTGACCTGGGGGCTTTTTGTTATGTACACTACCAGTAGTTGTGCATTTGGATACAAGTTCCCTCAAATATTTTCTGTAGATAGGACGATTCGGAAAACGTTCATTGAAAATCCTTTCAGTCTCATGAAAGTTACGCGTCGCACCGTAAATGGACGAGAATTGACCATTTTAGAGATTGTTGACATGGTACTTTCCTACTAGTAAAACCAAAATATAAATGATAATATTCTAACTGAACAATAATGTTCATTGTCCTACTAACATTTTTTGTTGTTTTTATAAACAAAAAATAACTTAACAAACCTTATCGGCTTGTAGAAATTGCCATATGGCAGATAAAAAGAAAAATTTCTAGAAATATCAATATTAATGTGTTTCTCTTCAGGAAATTATAAAATTTTTCGCAATTTTGTAGTAGGTGAAAATATCGACTTCATATTCTAGGATGGTGAAGTATTCGTCAGGAGCTTCAAAATGATGAATCACAAGACCCCCCGTTCTATTTAATTTTTTTCCCAGATGGATCCCAGTCGCCATCTTGAAAGTTTCATCTGTCAATTTCACTTCAAAATTAGGTATTTATATATTAATTTCATCATCCCAAATTTCAATGTTGTGAGTGGACCCGTTCAAAAAATAAAAGGGGGGAGGACACTAAAGAAATGCACTGTATATGGATATTTTTTTGGTACTGAAACTGGTACTGAAACTGAAACGAAAATGTGTTCAAAAACAGAAATCAAATTGGAAATGAAATACATTTGTGCTTTAAAACGACACAAAACAAAAATACGACTTCAACCTTCCAAATAACCCATACGTAAAACTGATTCTCAATCTGCAGAAATGTCTACACTTTTGCAGCCTAGATTCCCTATAACAGCCTATATTTCCTATAACAGCCTAGATTCCCTATAACAGCCTAGATTCCCTATAAAATTACTCTGTGGAATCTGTAAAATAACTATTCATTTGAAAGAATGAGGCTGAAATATTTTCAATAATTGAAACCTCTAGTTTCTCAGTCAGAGTACTTTTCAAAAATAAAGTAGGTATATACTCATGCAAATCTGAATTTTCGAAAAGAGATTCACAAGGATGAATATTACTCGAGGTGTAAAAATAACGATTTGGTGTTGGGAAAATCTAATGTTTTTTTTTAGAATAACGTTGAAGTAGGAAGTCAAATCCTGTCTTTTGCAAAAACTGATATGCCTTCTCTCAATTTGAACGAGATTCCAATGGCTGCGATTAAATCAACTAAATGAATGGATGTTATTACGTACTGTCATTGAAGACATGAGTAAATTCAATTCATTTGTAGTATAAGGTCGTAATTTCATGAATAAAATGAGTTCTTCATCTTGTAATATTATGGAGATTGGTGCTGAAGAGGCAATAAGGCCAAAATATCGAGGTCCGCCATTGAGGATGACAGTGAAATGTGTTTCTTCCATTGTGTAGCAATTCTGGGAATGATATCTGATTCAATTCCAATGTTTTGAAAAGCAGGTTTTGCAATTCTAGCAACATGATTGTGCCAAGACATATTGGTGTCCATTTTAACCCCAAATAAACTTATCGAAGCAGAAAGTGGAAGTGTCTGTCCAGACATTATTATATTCGATTCGGAGACACTCATCCTTTTGGAGAAAACCGATGCCTGGGTTTTCGGGGCGTTGAATTGTACCTGGGCATTTTCACTCCAATTCGAAACCACTTCTAGATCAAGCATTGACCTACCAAGTATTACAACAGAATTGGTCAAATTATAATTCGATAATGGAAAAAATTTCTGAAACATCCATAATGCATGAGTATGAAAGGAAAATTAGGACTGAAATAAATTATGAACAATTCGGTTTATTGCCATGAAATTTCATATTTTCCAAGGGCACTTTTAACCGGACTGTCATCATGTCATTCCATCCAAAAAACCTACACTCCTACTGGTTTTCCTGTAATAGGGTTACATTTTGAGAAATCCCATTGCGCTGATTTTGAAAACTTTCATAAGAAACATGTTTTAATAAAAATCGTCCATCTCAAATTTCTAATAGACCATTATCTTGAACATAAAAATATAAATTGAAAGCTACGCCTGAAAGATAGACATATGCCAACGCACACTTTTTGTATAACTATAAAAGAAGAATAAGATCTTTATACAAAGAGAATGTGGAAATTTTCTAAAGAATGAAGGAAGCAGTTGATTCCAAAATGAACTATTTACGAAGATGTGTTGATCATGCAGAGAAGTGACTTTCAGACTCAAGCTGGAAGAAAAAACCCACTCGAAACAAATGCTTTAATATAAATATTGAATTTTACGAAAGAAAACATTCTTCAGTTACTACTTCCATATGAACATTGAATTAAATTATGTTCAAGTGAAAGCGAAAGAATTTTTTTCTTTCGTGTAATTCAGTATTTCGAGATGACTTTTTCTTTCAGTTTGTACTACTTTTTTGCATGCTCTACACAACTTTGTGAATATTTTATTTTGAAGTTAGTATTTCAGGATATTCAAATTATTATCTAACAACTTTCACGATATGAATCGTATTATTTCAATTCCAAAAACGAATCAGTCAATTTTTTCTAATACGTTTGATGTCCACGCCATGTATGTCTCAACCAGCACGATTATATTCAGCCCAACATTCATTTCCCTAACGAGAATTCCGATTCCGCTTTTATCATTCCGACCGTACCGCTGTTCTGCTTTGTGATCAATGAAAACGTTTTCGTGTAACAACGATCACGTTTGTGACCTACTTTTCAGCCAAATTCAGCAGTGTTGTTGAAGAATAATTCGGTAATAATCAACCGCAGAAGAAGAGAAAGATAAATCACATTACTGCTTTCGAGTCAGTATCCAGGGAAATTTATCGAGCACGAAGAGTACGTAAATCACAGGTTATCACAAAGTATTTTGGCATTCAAGAGCACTGTAGCTAAGGGTAAATATTGTGTGATTCAAGGTCCTACTACTGGTCTCTTTCCAAAACCGGTATTGTATAAATGGCGCTAACCAGAACACTGTTATTATCATAAATGGTTTGAAGGTCGGCTCGATTTTTTATTAGTTTGAATTGTTGCCGACCTCTGGTGAATTGGATATGGAGGTGAATGGGCGAAAATGCTGGGTATGCAAACCAGTGAACGTAATTCTGGGTGGTAATTTTATCAGGGGTTTTGCATATCTATTTGACCCAGTTTATTATCAGATACGGAGATGTTAATATATTAACTTGTAATGTAGTAATAAGCTTTTTTATTCAACAGGCCAACGGAAATCACGAAAAGAATTGAAATGTTCACTAGAGCAAGAAAGTTCTAGTGACAAGAGGCAACTGTTCAAAAGAAGATTGTATATATCATATGAAATTTTTCCCGCGGGTTTAAGAATGATTGACTCCTCTGTACAATAATCAAACCCAACTTTATTTCACTGATAATACAACTAAACACTAACTGATATATATCGCCTTATTGGATCGCTTTGTACCGCAATTTCCGCCAAACTTCACTTGAATTCTCCTGATATGCGAGTGGGTAGCGTTTATATATGGTAATCGAAGTAACTAGAAGCCGATACGGAGTTCGCTGGAAATCAATCGAAAGGATGCCGAAACTAGAATATCCTCGAAACGCCAGTCGATCTTCGCCACGTCGATGGCCAGAGGCAGCCTGCGTTTTTTTTTCAGGGGCTGTCTCACAACAATATTGTCAAAAGCCAAATTTTCAAAAATACTAATTTCTGAAAATATTGAATTTTCCAAATTCGTAGCGTCAGTGCACCGCTCTGTAATGATCGATCTAGTAAAAGTTCATTCACCTACATATAGTTATGATATTCGGCAATTAGCAATAATGCAATAATGCTGATTGGCAATATTAGACTTCGACCTAAAATCGGGAAGAAGAGTGTAGTACCATTCAGCTGCCATCTTCTGAAGAGGACAGATACATCACCCCTAAAAATTTACCTTCGGTGTTTCTATTGTTTTGTATTATTGGCTTGTTACATTATATTTTTGAAAAAAGTGTAACATTGTTGGGGGATATGTTGTACCTTTATTATAATAAACTTAGTTTTTTCTATCTATGATTATTATTTCAAAATAAATCCTACCATCTGAATTAAGCTCCAACTCGCGAGCCGTTTGGGCCGCAACAATATGACTAATATGGAAAAGTGTAGTGGCACATGTACGGTTCTATCTTCATTTCCAGAGAAATTTGTAATGAACAAATAAGTTTATCTTCTGGATCATAATATTTATAAATTACTGAGGCATCACATGCAACAGACCCTAGCAATAAGTGATGAATCGTGGAAGAAGGGATAAACATAAATCCATCCAAAACCACAGTAACAATCACAAAGAAGTTATACTAGATTCCAGGATGATCTAGAACCAACATTGAACAAGATGAAAAAGGTTGAGGTGGCACTAATGTTGACAATTAGAAAAGGTATGGTACACATACATACTTAATCACATATGTATTTTTATTTTCGGGGCTAATGATAAACAAGCGACGGCTATTGACAAACTAGGCAACAACAGTCGGTCGGTAGCCAGTCGGTTCGACATGGGTGCTTTGTTCACTCACTCAATCGACCACCGTGTCGGTCGGTGGTTCAAGCCGCAGGCTAAACGATCGATTTTCACTTGCTATCGTCCAATCCGTGTTAGGAATCACACGTTAACCCGTAGCCGCTACCCTCGGGTTCTATGGACCCATGGATATGTTGATTCTACTCTTGAGTATTCCTCAAAATAGTTGTAATAAAACGGCCGACGAGTGCGCATCAATTTTTAAATCCATTTTAACATATTTGAACTGATTTTAGGTCCACGGGACCCGTGGGTAATTTTAACGTTTGTTTCTGTGTGATTTCATGAAAGGTAAAGAATCAATTTTGATTTATTATTATTGTTTTCAACTAATAGACCGTTATCGGATGAAGAGTTGATGAAAATAGTAGATAATGATGAATTTTGGAACGATATTGTAAACAAAGATGATGTTTCGAATGATGAAGGAGATCGGTTGCGTGCTATTGGAAATATACTTGATTACGGAAATGCAAGTGATGTTGAAGAAATAGATTTTGAGGAAATAAGTGATCACGATATAGCCAGTGAAATTGGGTGGCAATTTGATGATCAAGATTATGATTCCAATGATAGTGAATTAGGACAAATTAGGCAGTGAATTTCCAACTGAAAAGTTAATCCCAAATTACAAGATATAGCCTACGATATCTTCATTATTGATCCAGAACGACCTGTTCAGCTACCTGCTGAAGTTTCCAGGTCAAAAAAAAGATGTTCTGTATGTCCTTCGAAAAGCGACCGTAAAACCAACCATAGTTGCGACATATGTAAAAAACATATTTGTTTGCAATGTGCAAAAACAATTTGTCCAAATTGTTACCATTATATCATAGAATACTCATTTTCATTTTGAAATAAATTTTTGCAGAATAGTTCAATTTTTCTGCTTATTTTTGTAACGGGTCCCAGGGACCCAGTTGTAGTGGTAAGGTAACATATTTATGTGGGTAGCAGTTACGGGTTGAAAGGTGGTACTTCGTTAGTCTTTAACCATTGGAGGAATATAGGTACATGAGAATGCTTTCGAAAGGAAAGAACCACAAAACTGATTCAACAAAGTAAGTATCAGTTAAGAATAAAAATCCAACAAAAAACATGTACATACTAACTTGTGGAAACGAATAATAAAAACTAGGAGCAAGAAGGCAATCGGCTCAGGAAACATTCGTATATTCCGGAGAAGAAATAAATGAGTAAGACTGATTCCATTCCACAAAAAAGAGTTTCGTGCCATCAGTATTTCACTAATACTTATTTTTGATTCAATTTGCTTCATTCAATTGAAATAGAATGATGTCATCTTCAATTACAGGCCGTGATTCTGACACGTACACTACCTCGACTCAATCGTAACTGTTGCCCACGGATCCTTCGGTAATTGAATATCCTCCAATCGATCTTCGTTCGTGGCGCGCCACTGTCAAGGATACGATTAATATTTTCATTCGCGAAGTCAGGATGGCACATCCTTTGTTGTACTGAAATTGATAAAGTACTTTTTGTCTCCCTTGAATTATGATTAATGGAGGTTTGCTCCGCGGTCGATTAATTCTCGATTTTGCATTTAACTAAATTGCTAAAAAATAAAAATGAAAAAGATTAACGTCTTCTACCTCAATTTCCTAAGTTGATGAATCAATGCGGAAGTGATTTAATGACAGGTCTTACCTTGAATAACGGTTATACGTGTAAAATCTCTGTGGGGGAGTTTAAAGCAAGGCAAAAGTATTTGTGATCCATTTTACTTCGTTATTTCTGCAACAAATTGAAATTCGGTTTCGAAACGATTCTGCTAATACGAGAGAGTTTTGAATTAAAGTAATTTTGATTTCTATATTTCACTACAAAATGAGATTTGAAAGTGAGATGAGAAAAAGTTACCAACTTTGAATCAGTTGTATGGGTCTCAGATGTATGTGCCAAAATTATATATGTAGTAAATCAAAACGAAAAATATTCCTGTATGGAAAAAATATAGCTTTAACGTAGAGGCAAATATATTCAACTTGAAAAATATCTCCGGCAAGTTTTCAAACCTCAATTTGGAAAATAAATACAGAAAATGTGAAAAACTCCCGAAGCAGAAAAGGATACGAATAATCGGAAAATATATCCTCTAAAAAGTTGTGAAAAAAGTGCATAGGAGTTACTTTCACCTACAAACTGAAAGAAAAATCCTTTTCGAATCAGCTATTTTAATATAAACGTTAAATTACACGTAAGAAAAATACTTTTGAAACAATTACTTTCAAATAACTATCCAAGATAAATCTTAAAACAATTTTATACAAAAATTTCTTTTTGTAGGTTCGTTTCGCATTGCCTGAATATAACATATAAGCATGGAATCACATGATAGGAAAAGTATTTTTGTACAACTCTCATCAAAAGTGGTATTTTTAATGGTTATCAAGGGTATTAAAGGATGATGTTTATAAAGTGTCGTGTTAAAAATATTTCAACACTAGTATTTTCAACATTTTTTCGACCAAGTACCACTAAACCAAAACATAATTATTCAATTATTACGGAAGTGTTATTATGAACGATAGATATAGATATAATTGAAATCTGTTACAAATGTATTATAGACATTAAACACCAGCAAGAACTTCAAATGTGATTTCAAATAAAACGCATTAGCTGTAAACGACATGTTTGTTGGTAACCAGGTGATTCGGCATCACGTGACACAGCCACTTTATAGCAAATGCGATAACATGAAAATAGTTAACTGACAAGAGATGTCATAATGTGTTTTTATAAAAATTTAAAATTTATCTATTTTATTATGAGAACAGGAGAGTTGTACAACAAACTTTGTATGACATTTGTGTTAAAAGTAAGTTTTATTTTGTTCACTTGCAAAATGAAACCTTACTTTCAACACTCATATAATAAATAGCTAATTCAAAACAACTACTTTTAATTGAACAATGAATTATTCGAAAGTAAATTTTTTATATTCAATTTGTTCTCTACTAGATAAACTACACAATATGGTGAGTTACGTTATGAAATTTCACTTACATGGAACCCTATCACCTTCATTGACGAACTTCGAAGTTTTGGAATAAGACATTCAGGTACCTCATTGTGAAAAACATTACAGAATTAAGAACTAAATTTATTCATAACATCAGTACGGATGAGTTATATTTACTCATGTCACGATACCAATACGTAATAATATTCATACTCTGATATATCCTAGGCATAGAAATTTTCTTTGAATTGCGAAGAGTATATTTTTTACAAAATATACATACAAAATATGTGGAGAACTTCCAAAGGAAGAGGGAAATCCTATTATATGAATTTTTCAGAAACATATGTAGATCATGCATAAACGTTACTTTTAGATACAAATTGGAAGTAAAAGCTCTCTCGAAACAACAACTTTCATTTAAATTTGGAATATTCAACAAAAATAGTATTTTCCAAACAACTACAACGTTTGTTCTCCAAAGTAAAACTGAATTAGATATCATTTATAGTAAAAATACACACTATAGTATATATTTCAAAATTTTGGAGAGAAAAATTATTTTTCAACATAATCTCTTTGCAGCTTTATACATTTTTTCCAGCGACGTTCAATGAGTTCGATACAATTTTCATAATAATAACTGTCTACATCACTTTTTCATCTTCGGAAAATCTTTGATCATTGAGACATTTTTTCAAGTTTGGGTACAGTTAATAATCCGAGAGGGCTAAGTTTGGCGAATAGTGTGTATAAGGTACCAATTCAAATTTTAATTTGTTAATTTTGGAATTGTGAGCTGTTGCATTGTCTGATGCGTAAAACAACACTTTTCTCTCTGCCAACTGTAGCCAATTTTGCTTGATTTTGTCACTCAGACGTTCACATAATACACGCATCCCAAAAAAAACCGATGCCATTACCTTATCTGCAGATGAAACGGTCTTCGCCTTCTGTGGAGCGGGTTCCCCCTTTGAGTCCACTGTTTTCATTGTTCTTTTGTTTCAGGTGTAAAGTGATGGACCCATGTTTCATCCATGGTTATGAAACGATGCAAAATGTCTGCTTTGTTGCTGTGAAACTTTTCTAAGCACTCAATTAATATATCTTCAAGACACTGTTTTTGCTCCAGTGGAGCAAACATGGCACACAGCTTTCTCATGTCGAAATTTTCAGATAATGTACAATGTTCCGCATTTTTTGGAATGCCTACTGAGTCTGCTAGCTTGCACACTTTCAGTCGACGGTCATTCAGTACCGCTTTTGGATTTTCTTCACTATTTCTGCAGTCATCACCCCATTTGGTCGACTACTACGATGCTCGTCGTGGCAGCTAGTATGGCCTCGTTAAAACTCTGCTACCCAATATTTCTCTATTATAAACGAAGGAGCTGACTTACCCAGAGTAGAGTCCAATTCAGGTCCTACATTAGTTGGACTGAGGCTTTCTGAATGAAAGTATCGTACCACGATGACCAATTTCAGCAATGTTCACAAATTTACCGAAAATGTTACCTATTGATGGCTGCCAAACAAATAGCAAATAACGCAGCGTCTTCAAACTTGAAATATATTCTTTATGAACTATATACTTTTTAATATAGTGATATTAATTCAGCAACTACTGCCATCTCTCTGTCCGACTGGCTATTTCTGGGACCACCCTCCTATATGTAATTGTGTCATTCTCAAAGACAGACTTGGAAGTTTCGGAATGAGACATTTTTCTTATCGCCTCTCTAGCAACATTTTGGATAACAATACACAATAAAATACTCAATAGATTCAAACATTACGACTTTATGTCACGAATAAATTATATCTACTCATGATAGTATGTAATGACATTCATAGGCTCAGTTTATTTAATTCCAGCCATGAGGATCTTATTTGAATCAAAAAGTGGGATTTTTAGGACAAACTAGTTTGCGAAAAGGAAAGTTCGTTTTTATACTGCTACATCTTCATACGAGAAGTGTGGAAAATTTCCAAAAGAAGGAAAAAAGAAGTAATTTATCAAGTACCTGACCTTCCGAACCAAGGAATACAAGGCTTTGTGTGATTGGTTGGCCGTTAGCAGCAAAATATTCAATCCTTTCTGAACATACCCTTACTCAGTGCGGACGGGTGGGGTTCTTTATCAGACAAAAATAAATAAATAAATAAAACCGGAATCGTTATACCAACTATAGTGAGTTGAACAACCTATAAAGTTTGATAGTTCTTAATGAAATCAAATTATTCTTAACTGCTTGTCGTTGACAATTGACAGGGTTTGAATGTTATGGAACCGAAGCTGGAAAAATATCTCAAAACAAGAGACCGTCGATAAAAGAGATTTGACAGTTGGGGAAATCGCAATTATAAATGATGGCTAGCCTGATTTTAGTAACGAAAAGAGTGAGAGGAGTGACAGGAAAAAAAAGAAAAAGAAGGGCCATGGTAGACAGGGGTCAAAAGTCGATCTTCATGTAAATATTGCAATAGATGCAAAAATGCAATCTTGTAAGTTGTATGGTAATATTATGTTCTTGAGACAATTATTCGTCATAAATGTACTAGTTACATGCGCTATATTCATTAACATTTTAGAATATATACTGAAAATGTACACTGTTAACGCTAGAGGTAAGTTGTTTAACTTTGACCAAGTATGATATTTGTTTAAAGTTATTATTTATATGCTTTTTTTTCAGGTCTAGCACAACTTAATAACTGTACAACTATAAAGAAAAACGATATGTGTAAAAATTAAGGGGGAAGAGAAAACGATATTTAAAATTAGGTCAAAAACGAGAACATCAAGGAACTTACTTTGATTTCTCACGGTCGTCCGCGTGGAGAATAGCGTTGTAAAGGTACCTTTCTGAGGAGTGGATTCAGGAAGCTCCGTTGAAGGAAATCTTGGCTCTTGATAATGACATTCAGAAAGCAAAACACTTTCGATGTCCACAAATTTATTAGGCGTTGTTTTCAATGACGATTACTTCGACATGAGCACCGGAGTCCATTCTGTTGGATACTCAAAGTCAATCTATCGGACAAATATGTTTTTTAGTAATACGCTGTTTTTTTGCCTTTCAGAAGGTCATGAACGTCTCTTATGGGTGAAACGTTGCTTTGGCCTCTCTTAGCTTGATATAGCGCGAAATATTTATATTTACAAAATAAATGAAACTAAATCATCAACTGAGCTTTCCCAAATAACATCTTTAAGAAATTGCGGTAGAACTCTGAACTTTTACACCATAGGTCGTGGGTTCAAGCCTCACCGAATGAAATGAAAGTAAAAGTAAAAATTATTTTTAACGCTCTTTCAGATTTCTTTTTTTATGGCATTCATTGAAATTACTTCCACTTAGGATTCCATTTGCAAATTAATTTATTTTTTAAATATCCCCAATAAGTCGTAGAAAAATTATCGTATTCTACTCGCGAGAAATTTCTATTAGTTGCTCGAATGATTTGCGACGCAAGCGCAAATTTCATTCTCGCGAGTAATGGTCTCATTTCTCTCTCATTAAATACTTGAGGAACTATTTCTCAATACGCATACAGTAGATTTCTGAGAAATCTTGTAATACAAGAAATTTACCAAAAACTATTATTTTTCGAATATATTTTGATAGGTTGTGCAGTTGTTTTTTCTGGCGAATTCGCCGGTAGCACATGCATTGTATTGTTCAGAATACAGGGGCCTTTCGATACTGTTGTAAAAGAAATTGAAATATATATTCCACACTCAAGTCTACATGAGAATTATGAAAATTCCTCTGAACTGTCAAGAGAATTTTCAATAAAAAATATGTTTTCCAATTTTTATCAGAAGTAGTTTGGATAGTTACAATAACGATTCAGTGATTCCTTGTATTAATTCTCCAAATGTTGAATATGTAAATAGTCCATGATATGTATTGAATCTATTCAAAATTGATCAACTTATTGGTGATGAATTTATGTAAATAACAATTTTGAATAGTGGGTAGGTAGTTCTGTCCAAAGCAAGTGGATATATTCGACCATTTCCTGCAAACCGCGAGTGTTTATTGTGGCTCAAACATATCGAGTTCGACGAGAATATATATTCTGCTACAGGGCTTGAATTTCTCTGTGAAGAATAATCCACTCTGAGGTTGAAAACCATGGTAAGTTTTCCTCTTACTAATGAGGACCTTATTGAAGGTCAGATTGCGACTACTAACACAAACTTGTAATTGAAATAATCTGTCTAAAATATATTTTCCGTTCACCAGCTACCCTTCTCGTGCGATCAGCAACCCTCAGAAGTCGAAGCTTGTTCAAACTAACGGTTACCGAGGTCTCAACTTTTAACATGCGATTCGTAGCACGGGTTGGACGATAGGCAGTTGAAATCTACCATCCGGGCTCGCGGTTCGAATCACCGTTTTATCTGACGGAGTGAAACAAACAACTTTTGCCAACCCAACCGTCCACTTTGGAAGTAGGTCTCCTGAAGTGAGTGCACTAGCTGCAACCACCTACCGGGAGAGATTTTCTCCTGGGGAACTCAGGCCAGAATGTGCATGTCTGCATACCATCTCTTGCAGTATCCTCTATAGCAGTGATAATGCCATATTGAAGAGATTTCACATTAGTCAATACGAGGTTTTTGGATGTTCAAGGTGCTAAAATTCCATCTTGATGAACGCCGGAACTTTCCTCTATGGGCGCATTTGTGAATCAGTTTCAACAGACGAAACATCAAATATATCTATGCATATCTTTTTCACCTCTGGTATGTGTGAATCATAGTTTGAGCATTGAAGTTTGCAGATCTGCTGAGGGTGAGTTTGTTTCCCCTACTGACGTAGGACCTGACCTACTTCTGTTTTCTGTCTGTCTGTTTGAAATCTGTTTTTCCGTTAATCAGCTGCCATCCCCATACGAACGACAACTCTCAGAAGTTGAGAAACTTGTGCGAGCTAAGGACTAACGAGGTCTTACCTTTTAACGTGTGATTCCTAACACGGATCAAGAGTTTGATTCACGGCAGAAGATGAAAAAAAGACATTTGGCGCTCGAAAAGCTGAAAAGTATCTTCTTGGCTGTACCAACCAGCCCCATACGTTTCTTAAGGGAATGAAGATTTGAGAGGGATGTTGGGAGAGACGTTGGAGTCGATAAGTGGAAGTCCATTTTCCCTGTACACTAAGGGTTCGATTCTTTGGTTACTTCACCGTTCATTAGAAGTCCCACAAGTAATGGGGAAAAAGAATTCCATCACGGCATAGACGAAACGAGAGCACCCCATTTTTCGAATGCTTGGTTGATGACAATAAGTGTTTCCATCGTCGTACACATGTTTAAGGGATACGCCATCGTAATTCCTCCACTGTACAGCAATTTCACAAAATTCAGGAAAGTTTCAGAACATACATTTTCCCAGTGGAACTCACGATTAGAGAAAACGAAATTGGAGCTTGTAGCACCAAACGTTTCATCTGCTACTGCGGCAGACATCATTAGCGGTATGTGCGTTGGCATCGAGAATAAAGGGTATATCTCAAAGTCTCATTACCGACTGATTGAATAGTTTCCTTTTCCGAAAGCTAAAAAACTCAAATTTCCCTAGAGAATTTTGATACATCGGTATTCATTGATTTTCTTGAAGGGACCACAAAATAATAAAGAACAGGACTTTCATTATGAATTATCATAAGACTGACTTCAAACAGAAATATCATAAAGACGAAGCTTAGCCAATGGCAGAAAATTACTGCGTTTCCTGTTTTATAATGACAACGGTAGAAATCTTTTGACAGAGAAAAGGGAAATGAGTTAATAATTTCGCTCTCGATTAACTGGGAGGCAGGTAAGTAAATGACGATCTGAAGAGAAAACAAACAGCTCATTAGCAAATAGGTAAGAAAGATTTTCGAATCAATAAAATGAATATCTCCTCTGTTGAATTCGGCTACGATTGCCTTCATCATAGGCGTAGAAGGCATAGAGATGTTGGACCCAGTTTAAATGTTATTTTTTCGATTTTTCGTGAAGTTTTGAAGATGCCAAAAATTAATGAAAATTTTACGAAGAAATATGTTTCTGAAACACTTCCTAATATATCATATTCATTCAAGAGTATCGACACCTATTTTGTGTGAATATAATTGAATTCATAAATAAGTGATAATGAGCACTTATCGATGAAAATTGAAAAAATTATGTGAATCATCTAAACAACAGATACAATCAGATATCAAGCGACTCTAAATCATCACTATAATTCTCAATGAATATTGAAAATCATTTATATTACTTTTTCTATTTTGATTTTCAATCAATGAGTAATGAGAAATGGGGACAAATATTATTCGTGGAAAATGCTAAACAACATGCTGAGCAACAACAGATAAAATTGGTATATAATAGCTGATATAGTAACCTTAATGTTTAAAAAAATCTACAAGGTAGATCAAATTCAGTTGGTATCACAGTCATCGTTTTTTATTGCATAATTATTTCGATAAATCATGTTAACAAAGAATTATTTGAAATAGCTTTGAATAAAAATATAATTTCTTAACTTTTTCATTACTTTACTTTTTGAATATGATATTTGCAGCAACTAAACTGATCTGTTACTGTATAATGAGTGGTCTTGAGCTGTTTCTGTCACAAGTGATCATGATCTTTTAGGGAATAAGGAATATATAACGTATCAGGTACTGATATAACGAACAGAAGTGAAATATGGAATAAATATGAATTCCAATAATTGAAATATCCATAATTGAACTATTGAAGTTTTAGATCCCAAAATCAACTTAAAAACAACTTAATCGGTGACAACTCAGTAAGACAAGGTGTTATGAATTCTTTAGGAAAAATGGAATTCATCGATGGCAAATTTACATCTTGTGGAATTTGGTTTCTTCTTATGTTATGGTATGGTATGGATACAAAAACCTGAAATAAGATACTATATTTTTGTCTCCTTCAGGAAAATATCAGTAATCATTACTCATGAAATTGATGAATTTGTGAGAAAAAATCTTGGAAATGAATGCCTTCAGAAGAGTTTGTTTCCAAATTGAATAAATAATACATATTTAAATATATTATATTGAGATTCTTTCATGAAATCATTTCCCTAAATAGCTTCACTTGCTACGCTACATAATAGATTTCATATACAAGAAATGTAAGTTGCATTCATAAATGATGAATCATAATCAAATTCAGCTTGTGAATCATTTATCGATGCTGATTCTCCGAGTTTAGGTCTATGATTAGTACTGAAAATTCTTCGTCGTCTATTGTCTGGTAATCATTTAATTGAATGAATTTAGTCAATGTGTAAAATAAGGATTTTAACCTCCAGGCTTTCGAAAGCATTCATGCAACAAATATTTCATATCTGTATTACTGATTATTGCGTAAATATCATGTGTTGAGAGAGTAGAAATTATTTTTGTTCTTTTGTGCGTTTGAAAATTTGCACCTTTTGAATCTTTCCACCAAACCCCACTTTTCCCTCATCAGAACCACCAGAACAGATTAGTAGTCTTTGCCATCTCTCGATGATGCTAAATTGGTCAGCTAAACGCGCGTCTAGAGACAGCATTTTTGTTCTGGTGAGATAAAAGCATTTTCAATAGATTTATTTAACATCAGAGGTTCCTAATTCTATTTATCAAGTTGCGCCTTTCGCTTCCACGTTATATTGAATTAGTTTCGTACAATCTCATCAACAAATTGTACTTCGTCAAAAAAAACAAAAGCAATTTTGGTATAATAATATATTGACAATGAATTAATTTTGTTTGTGAACTTTTTTGTGTATTCCTATTAGTTCAAATTTATAGGAAAGAAAGATCTGGGTATTCCAATAATCCTTTCAAATCTACATACAGCTGCTCTCGGAATGATTTGTTACTCAAGAAGATGAATCGTGTTACACTTGTGATTCACAATAAAAAAAAGATTAGAGTTCATCTACAATAGGTTTCACTCACTTAGGTTTGTTTTTTAAGAAGAGTTGGATCCAGCAATTCATTTGAAGTTCAGCCTAGCACCACTGATAAGACCAATGACGGGTCGGAACAGCACTATCTGGTGTTGAATCAAAAATGCGTAATGTTTGAAATTTCGTTTTTAGCAAATTTCAAATGATTGATATGATGTTATCGAAATGTAAATAGGTAAATTATTCAACAATCGAGGAATGTGGCCATTACTTTTGAGAATGACATTTGTTTGCACGTGTCGCAGGCAAGCGTCTATAACAGGAATATTTTAATTTGAGAATCGTTTTGTGAAGAATATCCCGAATGAGAGAAACATGATTGAATTCCATAATAAGAGACTACCTAGAAAAGCATTCAAAAATATCCTCTATTCTATTCGAATAGTTTAGAGTGAAAGAAAAAAATGACTTAGGCCCCTGATTGAACTCAGGACCATTGGCACTTAAGTCCGACGTTTTAACAATGATTTCAAAATTTTTTCGCCACATTACAAATTTACAGTGAGGTACACTCATCTATATTATTAAAAACAAAAGTCAATTCGATAGAGGTCATTGAATGTTCGCATTGCCTAGCACAAGAAACATACACAGCGAGGGAAAACCAGAAAATCAGGAATAGCATGTTTGGACCCATCAACATAACATCGGATAGTCCCAGGCTGAGATTATACTAACGGAGGAACATTTGTTTAGGAGAAAATTCAAAGAAGCCGCGTAGGGGAGATCCTTGTACCTTGGGACACTTTTTTTCGAACCTACATAATTTAAGCAAGAACTGACTTAAAGCATTGATTTTTTTAATGCCGTATAATAATATGATAATCAAAATATTCTAATGCTAGGAAAGTACACACGATAATTTATTTATGAAAAAATAAAAAAAATGTTTGGGTTTCACGTCCCAAGGTACAAAGTGAGGATTGTGCAATCTTCGTGCACCCAAAAACAACAAGTACCACATTGAATCCAGTCTTCTTTACGTGAGGTAACAAAATAATTTTTTCCACATCCGACACAATTATTTTCCTCTTAATCATCATCACATGTAACGCCGTCACTTTCTAAAATCACATTTGTGTCTTCCTCTCAACTAGAATATTCAATTTTTTTCTTGAAAACTGTCTTTTTTACAGTCTTCATATTTTTTTGTAAAGCATTTTCCTTTTTCTTTGTAGCCAACTGCTCCAATTCCAGTTTTTCAGGAGTATCGGTTAAGACTCTTGTTTTCTCACGTTTTCTTCAAAGGTACTGCATACTGATACGCTAGTTTCAAGAATTGCTCTTTAGGTATGCCATAATGAGATTTGGAAGCTTTTAAATAATACTCGACTAATTGCTCTTTCTCTTTATCATTGTTGGGTTTATAAATGATAGTTGTAGTTGTAGTTCGAACAAATATTTATGTATAATATATAAACTATATTGTCATTTGACGACGAATTGTTAATTGAAAATCTGGATTAGAAAAAAAAAGACAATAGCCTAAAATGAAAATTTTATCGGTTTTTAATTTCAAGTCCTTCATTATCAAATAACCTTTGGACTTGAATCAGCCACCACCCGGAGATCCGATTGGGGATCTATTTTACCTTCGGCGTATTTTGACTCTAGGCGCGCCATTATGCATATTTTCTTATATTCCCACCCGTGAAACCGGCACAGCAACGAAACGTTAGCCCAAAAGCAACTTCACGCTACCTAAGCCGTTGCGTTGGTATCTTCGACATACTCTCAATAACTATTTCCTCCCGAAATCTTCCCGTGTGATCACCTGGATCTACACTGCAATAATAAGACCTATGTTAACGTATGGAGCCATTGCAAGGGGACCGAAAGTTCTACAAGCAACGGCCATCCAAAAATTATATCAAATACAGCGACAG
>WOGN01000054.1:0-35806 GCA_015342105.1 Leptinotarsa texana | reverse complement strand
AAGCCAAAACACTTCCTTTAATTTTTTACTTTCATCATGAGCATACTAGTGGTTATTCTGGGTTATTTAGGGGTGTCTAGGGATAACCCAGAATTACCATTTTTTATCCTCGAGAAATAATGGCCTATTTAAGAATCGATTTTAAGCAATACAGCATTAATCTTTATCCAATTAATTCTCTTAGATACATTGTGCATTCAATATAGATCAATATGGCCCTTTATAGCATGTAATTTAAATGAGATATTACAGACTAAAAATGTAGGGATATTTTATGATTAGCAGCGATCGCACGTCTTTATATGTATATTCAATATCATTGCACCCGTGCGGAAAAGGTGCGGTTCGCCAGTTATACATACTCTCAGGATTTATTATTTGATGTGTTTCGGAGATAGGTCGTAGATCAGCCGAATCAGCCCTGTACCAATATCTCTTATTCACGGTGATTTGTACTTCGTGTTATCATCCGGATTCCGTTCGCAAACCGTCACCGCGCGATACGACCGAAATTCACCAATAAAAACCAAATTGATAAATTGTAGGAGCGCTCGCGGCAATTCTAAAAACGAACATCAAAAGATACCAACATTTCCGAAGAGGTGAAATGTTGAAAGGTTTTGTTGGATAAGAACGACATATGTTTTCGCTTAGAGCATAATTTTTGAGGTATTGCTGGAAAATCGAATAAAAGTAGTCATGACGATGAAAAATACCAAGTGAGTAATGTTGATGTTCCAGACAAATATAGAAATGCTTCAGGTAAAACATTGCGAAAACAAAGATCTCAATATGAATGTTACCGAAAAAATCTTTTGATATTCTTGTTTTAGTTAACTAGTTTAGTGGTCAAATAGTTCTTCTGAAAAAGAGGTTGGTTAGGTAACAGAATCAATAAAAAAAATTGTATTTTTGCCAAAGTTTCGCAGGGTAATAATATAAAAACAATTTAATAAGCAGATCCTGTAAAAAAACGGCTACATTATAAATTAATGCGTTTGTTTGAAAGTGGTTGACAATGTTTCGTGGTGAATTTCATTAGTTCGGATTTCCATTGTCTAATATGATAAACATTGATTTGAAATCACTGAACGAATCTGTAAAAAATCAAAAAGATCAGCAGAAAAAAAAGTATATCAAGAAAAAACTGAAATTACAATGAAATAAAATTCAAGCAACAACCAAAAAATAAAAAAATTTAACTATTAAAACGGGATGAAAATTAAAAAAAAGTATTAACAAAAAATGAAAATTAAAAATCATAAGATTCCAAATTAAGTTAACTTCACAATGTTTCGATTGTTAGTACCCACAATCGTCTTCGGGTGATAACTGATTGATAGATTAATGCACAAATGTTTCTTGTATTGAAAGAAGAATGGCATTTTATTGCTGGCAAAACTACTCAAATAATAACCCACTGTGCTCCAGGAGGAATCAATGTTTTTGACTAGTTTTTTAAGGTTATTTCCACAATCTGGACAATGAAATAATATCTTGGCTGAACCAATAGAATTTGTTGAAGTGTAATAAAGGGCAAACTGAAAAGTTACTGGGTAATATAAATCACTGCAGAGTTCAATACAATAATTTGTCGTATTCATAAATTTTGCCTAGGAATTGAATCATCAATGAAAAAAATCCATTTCCATACCCAGCTTTTTCCAAGATGTTTGCTTGAAGGTGATTGACAATGTCTTCCATTGTCTAATATGTGAAATGATTTGAAATCCCCGAAACAACTGAAAAAGAAGAATTAAAAATAAGTAGTTGAAAATAACAATTATATTGAGCAGAAATAACCTGAAATGAAATAATATTGGAATAAAATACAAGTAAAATTAAAACGACTGAACAAAAAATAAAGAAATACAAATAAATATAAATGAAAAATGTTAAGAGATTAGTCGTGAACTTGTATTTTATTTCACTATTATTTCATTTCAGGTTATTTTTGCATAATATAATTGTTATTTTCATCTATTTATTTTTAATTCCTCTTTTTCAGTTGTTTCGGGAATTTCAAATCATTTTTCATATTAGACAATGGAAGTCCGAACTAGTGAAATTTTTCCAAGATGTTTAAATGAATGGAAAACTATCCTTTATCGTTCTCAAACCCCAATAAATTTACCTTTGAAAACTGTCAACAATTGGTGTATATCACGCAGTAACTTTTTGGAGTAAACTTTTCAGTTTGACCTTCATTACACTTCAGCTGTTTCTCTATTGATACAGCTTTCTCTATTTTTTAGATTGTGGAAGGTAATATTATTAATAAGCTCCTTCATTCCGTCTTGAAACGATAAAAGGACGAATCAAAACTGTACAAACCATAACTGGACTAACCACGTAGGAAAATTTGCACAAAATTTGCCTATCAACACTTGAAATTACTGATCAGGATGAACAATTATTTAGAATGCAAAACGTATTCGAGAAAAAAAACTTATACCAGTATAGATAGCAAATCATTTAGATCAAAATAGAATTATTTGATCCCAGTTTTCGTCCCAAAAAACTTATTAACTTGGATCATTGGGGGCTGATGAAATCAAAGAAAGTAAATGAAAGTCTAAAGATATCTTCTGCTCTCTCCAAGACCAAAGTGTTCAATGAACACTTGAAAGCTTTGAATCAGGTTGATTTTTTTCAATAATAAACATGTCTGCGACAACTCAAACACTATTTATAAATGAATGAAGAAATCTTCAGCTTGAAAACTTACAGCATTGACAAGAATGAAATGTTTTCAGAATACGACAGAATGGCAGAAGAAATGCCAGGAAAATATCCTGTGCGTCTTGGGACGCCTGACAGAAGTGTTAACTTGTTGAACGATTTGATATTAAAATTGTTTCAGTTGAGAAAACTTTAAGTTATTACTTGAATTTAATGTATTTTAATGTGATGATGTGAGGAAGTGTTATTCATCAATAAAATATTTTATTTTTTGTGTGTGTACATATATTATAGCTACCATGAGCCAATTGATACTTTTGCAGGATTGAATAATTATACCAATTATGTACATATACAAAATAAGTATATCATTTTCCACGTTTCACATAATGAAATAATATAACTTGCTTGCTGGTTAGATTTTTATAATACTGCCAACAGTATATATCCACCGCATGCTGAACACTGACCGTCTGTTCACGAGAGAGGAGGAGCTTGCCTTTCGCTGACGTATGCGTCAGAGAAGGGAAGCCAGATAAACAGGAGCCGTTACGCGTTAGGTAACGAAGCGGTTTACTCTTCCTTAAGAAGTTATCTCTTCAATAATTAGAACAGTTGATGATAAATTAAACAGTGTATTGTCATTAGAAAAATCATGCAACCAAATTTTCCAGTGTGATAGGAAAATTTCCAGTAGTACATGCAGTTTCAAAAATAAAGTATTAAGGAAGAAATCTGTTACTACATATAATAAGGTCCAACTTGATAAATTGTTAGCACACCAAAGGAACTTTAAAAAACGTATTTGTGGATAGGAACAACAGCGAATATACAGCTTGGCAAATCTAGCTGTTCCTCTGAATATTGGATGCGCAGCAGATCAGCCGGCGAAGTGGAACGAGAATTCATTAACATCGAAGAACTCTGGTAGTAAAATCATAAAACTATCATTTGAGATATTGACTATCAGGGTGACAGAGAGTCCTTGCGAAAAAAAAATTCATAAACTTGGTTTTCAATGCAGAAAGGTGAAAAATAACAGGAAAATATTGTAGGAACGCCAACCTATTCAACTACTGAGCATAGAATTATTTCTCAAAAAACGAGCGAAGTTGTTGTCAATGTCCTACAATCCTATCTTTTTTTGGAGTTTCAAGTTTCGAAAATCAAAGACTAGGATTTGGACAGAAACACTAATAAATAAATAGAAATAGAAAGACGAGCATATGTTTAGTTCCTTGAATGTGAAGAACGAGTATACATCTGCAAACCATATTTTCCATAACAATGACATGTTACGTTTGTAAAAAAAGGTTTAAAATCCAAAATTTTTGTGATGCCACCAAATAGAATTGAATGAACCCACATTTATTGAATTTGTTTTCTTATGTTTGAATTTGTAATTAGTTTAAACCTGAACTTGGGTAAAATTATTAGTCATTAAGTAGGTAGAAATTCGTTTTATTTCAATTGTGTTTTTGTATAAAGCACCAATAAGGTAGAATTTATTTATTATGAAAAAGCTATTTAGTGAAAGTGTTGAATGCATATTATGGATTTTCATCAAGTATAGCTCAATGCCATCGGATATCACATAACTAATAAAGGAAAAACGCCAATCATATACAAAAAATATAAAAATGCTTTTGCAATACATTGTGTAG
Organism: Leptinotarsa texana; assembly: GCA_015342105.1. NCBI lineage: Eukaryota > Metazoa > Arthropoda > Insecta > Coleoptera > Chrysomelidae > Leptinotarsa > Leptinotarsa texana. Next base: position 31,460 of record WOGN01000054.1, on the reverse strand, counting down.
ACTACGATCTATATTCCATTCTATGGTAAATTGAAGTATCGGCATTTTATACAAGCATCATGAATCATTTACAAAAATACTGAATCTGTCGTAAAAAGAATATGTGCAGGCTGACGAAGTAATCGATGGTTGATACAAAAAAAGCGGTGGAAGATCTTCTATCAGCAAAATCGACTGCTAAAACAATGCGTACTGTTTGTGTATATATTAGCTCAGAAATTGGTTTCGATAAATGAACTGTTGGAAAATATTGGGGTTGGGTTGATATCCGTTAGTCCCAAAAATCATGGCAAAAGAGAAAACATTGGTTGAAATTATGTCAAGAACGAGAACATTGAGGGGCTTACTTTGATTCCTCGTGATCGTCCGTGTGAAGAATGGCGTTGGAAAGGTACCTTTCTGAGGAGTGGATTCGGGAGGATCCGTTGAAGGCGATCTTCGCTCTTGATAATGACAGTCACAAATTAAAACACTTTCGATGGCCACAAATATATTACGCGTTATTTTCAATGACGACTACTTCGAGATGAGCACCGGAGTTCATTTCGTTGGATACTTAAAGTCAATATTGGAAAAAAATATCCTTTTTTGGATCACGTTGCTTTTTGCCTTTGAGAAGGTCATGAACGTCTCTTGTGGGTAGAACGTTTCTTTGGCCCCTTAATGCTCGATACTGAGCGAAGTATTTATATTTATAAATAGTTATTTAATATACAAGGGCTCTCCGCTTCGTGTCGGAAGACGCGAAGCGGAGAGAGACAATTAATATTGAAAAATGTAATTTCTACCTATCATCAGAGATAAAATGTCAAACTTTTTTTCCCGTCACAGAAAAAATTAATTAAACTGAGTTACCAATGGCGCTTTCCCAAACTCGTACTTTGTAAAAACGTATAAATTTTTGAGGTTTGATTCATCCTTCATCCTATCCTTCAATAACTTTGGTGAAATGATTTCAAGAAAATGAGAAGCTGCTAGTTACGTTCAAACTTGCAGCAAATTATCTTCTAAAGATGAAAATTATGAATTATTGGAACATCCGAAACGATTCTAAAAACGAACATCGAAAGATACAAAATTCTATAGGGAGGAGAAACGTCTCAGTGAATGGTTTTGTTGGATAGGAACGACAGATGTTTCCGCTCAGAGCATAATTTTCAAGGTATTGATGGAAAGCTTGTTATGCTTTGTAAATGTACACCGTTCCGGAATCACGACGATATCTGATCGTTAGGGATTTAATGAAATCCTGTATGGAAACATTATTCCGCTGATGGATTATTATCGAAAAATAGGGGTTAGCGTTGGCGAAATAGGTAATTCTAAATCAATTTTATTCAAACCACTTACAAGCGGGGATAATGGAGGAAGGATATATTGAAAATCGGAGGAACCAATACAGTATCTTCAGCGTTTGAATGTTTCAGGCCTTCAGTGAGTAATAAAATACCCCTCAGAAAAAATACAAAATGGATAAAGTGGTTAGAGAGGAAGTCTCAGATACAAATTTCAATAATTATAAAAACCGATCTTTCTATTGACAGGTCGAGCAAAATGTCTATCATAGAGGTGTGTGCTCTTACATGCCTCAAAAAATGCAGGCTGATTGTTGATGAAAGGAAACTGCATGTATTTCACAGAGAACAGCTGTCTAAAATGTTAGGAGAAATAAGTGATAATGATCTATTTAAGAAAGCTAGACCAAGGCATGCTTGACCAAGATGGTGTCATCATGAGATGAACTATGTTCGAAATAATTCTACCAGGGTGGTTTATAAAAGAGTACACAATAGACGGTTTGGAGTGGGTTTTTTGTCACTGTTCATTATTCTCATACTTTGCAAATTCCACAAATACAAATTAATCGTAAAATGTCAAGTGTGAATAATTTTAAGTAATGTTCATTTCATTATGTTCTAGCCATTTTCCAAGGCATTTTGACATGTACTGAACTCTTATTTTACAAATAACCGTGGGAATATCATACACTTTTCATTGATTGAGAAAATAAAAATATATTGTTCGTTTATGGACATTTATACCTTAAAAAACGATACTACATCTACGTCTATGATAAAATTGCCGTAGAATAAAGACGGAACGCTCAATACTAGCGCGCCTGCTCTCCAATTGTAACCCTTTCCTCTGGAATTACCTGCTGCATCCCAAGTGTGTGTCATCGTTTTTATGTGGGTTTGAATTTGGACCCGCTGTCGGTCATAACATCACCACAAATAGAAATTGTTTCGAAAGTATATGGTATTTGTCCAATGGAAGACGGTCCCAATGTTTGGGGATCAAGCAGACAAACTGAATCGAATGCCATTCTCGCATAGGTAGTATTCCAGAAATTCCAGAAAACACCTGACAAAATGTACTGTTTTGAAACGGTAAAGTAGAGGTATACTGAAATTTCATAGCATTTGAAAATTTTTTTGATAAAGGGCGTTCCATTATTATTACTGAACTCGAAATTGATAATTTTTTACGGTCTCGAGAAAAATATTTTTTCAAAAAAAATTGATCCAGTAAACACATTTTCACGAAACCTTCTAGAAAAATTACATACTGTATGAGTAAAGTACTGGAGGATAACGATAAAATCATAAGTTATAGATCATTTTTTGAATAACGTGACCAGTGCAATGTTTAATTGTTATTTAACTGAAAATTTTTTTTTACTTCAAAGATGATGTCCAAACATGAAAAAAAATTAGCACAGGTCAAAAGTGTGTCTTATTAAACAAAATATTTTTTAATTTCCAAGAATGGGCATGAAGAACATACAAAAAAATTCTTGTACACTGAGATGTATGGTGAGTTCTGATTTTTGATTTTTTTTTGTAATGAACTACTAGAATAATGGCAAAATATCATTTTTTCAGAAAATGATCTTTGTTTTCCATCAGTTCGGACTTCCATTGTCTAATATAATATAAATTGATTTGAAATCCCTGAAAAAAATTAAAAAGATTAACTGAAAATGACAATTTCATCAAACAAACAATAAATAAAAATTGAAATATTAATATAGGCTGAAAATTAAAAATATTATTGACAAAAAATGAAAAATAAAAATCAAAAGATTCCAAACAAAGTTACGTCATTGTCAACCACCTCCAAACAAATGATCTTTGTCATTGTTTATTTGTAAAAATACATTTTTCAAATACAATTGTATTCCTCTATTTCTACTCTTTCCACTCTTTTTATATCTTTGAAATAACAGGCGCATTTAATTTTGAAATTTTTATAACGTCACCTCGAAAATTCCCAGTCTTTCCGTGAATGTCTCTTTTCCCTATGTAGAATATTTGTTAAGAAGTTCAGGAAACGCGATAACTTACGAGTAACTACTATGGTCCATTACTATTTGTAGTACATTTTATGAAAGATGGAAATTCAAGATTGCCGCAGCTACAAAATGGGTATCAAATGACAAGGCTTGACTAGTAGAATAGTAGAAGATATTACCTTGTAATACTAAAGCAGTAAATGAACTAGAATGATTAGAATTGGGTAACAGAAATAGAAACTAAAATGAGTAGAAAAAATTTTTGTTAAACGGTTTTATTGAAGAAAAAATATAATAATGATGTAGATAATGTATTTGGCGGCAATTCACTCCAGGGTAACAATAGGTAAACCTTTTAAATTATGTGAATATAAGGTTAAGCAAGACGCATTGAGGCAGAAATACCCATCCTCAATGGAAAATAAGTGGGAATAGAAATAGCTTACATAAACATCCTGTTTTGTATACAAGTGAGCTCTTATCACTTCAAAACGCTTTTCAAAATGAACTATAGTAGGCTAATGAAATTGAGAACTTAGTAAATAAATTATGAGATTAAATGACTGTAATACTTTTTTGACGCCTATTTTGCCAACCCGGTTAGACAAAGAGTTATCACCGTTCTGGTAAGTGGTAAATTCTAGAACACAGTTCGCAGTTCTTGAGATATTTTTTTCCAAAATTTAGTCAATGTGTTCTCACGTTTCATTACAGGAACGAATGGACGGCAGATGTTCCTAAAAAATCTTTCATTACTGTAATTGATTTTTTCTCAGTTCGTTTCTACCCTCCTAAATGACTACGAACCATTCGAAATGGACTGAGGGGATCAAATCACCCAATTCTCTTCTCGTATTTGTTTGCCTACTTTCTTTTGAGTAAATAACACGATTTCTGTTATAAGTGATGGAGGAGGCGTAAGTGATACATAGCAAACCCGAAGTTCGTTTTCTTTTATTTATTCGACTTCACTTTGAGATTCGTTTTCTGCATGAAATTTGTTTGAGGCAATGTTTTTCAGTGAATATTGGAGACTTCCATTATTTGAAAAAGTGTTTCACCACATTTGGAATTCAAAAAAGAATGAAATAATGAATTATCACACACTAGCAAGCCGACCCGGGTCCGTACGGGTGCAATGCTGCTACCAAGTATACTACAGAATGTCTTTATATACTACGTTCACTACATTTTGTCAGTAGAAAATACAAACATGTTTTCTTTAGAGGCTATTTTTGAAATAGCGACATATAGTTAGCCTACTTCCTTCCCGAAACCTTCCTTTGTATTACAGAGCCCGAAAGCATGGTCTACTAGTCTTGATGATTTCTCTCTCAGTCGATTGATTGTGGTTGGATTCCTGGTTCAGGTACTGTCCCATGTGAGTGGTTTTCGGTATACTGATGTTTTCCATTTAGTGTCGGTCCTCTTCACCAATACGTTTAAGCTTGGCAGTTCGTTTTGGACTTCCTTCTTTATTGTAAAAGTGATGGAAGGATTTACGTTGTTGATGTGCTTCAGGAAGGTATCTTAGTTTTGTATTCCCATACTTCCATATTATGAAGGTATATTCAACGTATCTCAGCTAGACTCGGGGCTTCTTGTGGGCTTCTTTAGTTGGAAATAGCAGTTTCGAAATAGCCATTTATATCGTATTAGACAATGGAAGTCCGAATTGATAAAATGAACCACGAAACATTGTCAACCACCTCCAAACAAACATAAGAGTATTTGTTTCCAAAGTATTTTTCATTTTTATATTCAATGTTTATATGAAAGAAGTTGTTTTGAAAGAGATTTTTTTTCCAGTTTGTGTTTTAAAGTTACTTCTTTGCATGATCTACACATCTTTGTATACAGGTAATTTTTGAAATTGATTGGTTCCTTTCTTTGTATTGAATTGAAAACAAATTAATGTTCAATTTTCGACTCCAGTTATTAACAATTTCTATTTTTTGACATTATTCGCAAGGTATTTTAATAATTTTTCATATTTACCTTTCATATATTTCAATTATAAAAATTCATTTAATTTCGAATGAATTCATTTCATAGAATTTTGAATGAGAAGCATCAATTATTTTTGTAATTTATATTTTACATTAGCTCTTGGGAATTTGTGCCTATATTGTATGAAATAATAATTTCAGCGCCAGAAATTGGTGTTTATTCAATTTGTCAATCATTGTTGATCCAATTCAACTGTATCGAAATATATATTCATATTGCATGATCGTTTCAAAATCAGAGTACAGCTTAGTAAAAGCTTAACGCGGAAACTATTTCACTATTTTCACATTCATCAAATAATAATATAAATATACTTTATTGAAATTGAATTTATATTAATCTTTAGAATGAATTTATTACATAATTAAAAATCATAATAATTATTGATTTTATAATTGCGTATAATTAGCGGGAGTAAATAGAGATAGAAATTATTCTCGTTCACATCATTAAATTCTTTGTCGAGTATTAGAAAATATGAAATATTTCAACGATATCCAGCTGTGAGTAATTCATTATTCATAAATTGTATCAGTAATCGTTCGTTAATGGGTAAGAAATTAATCGTTTACGGATAAGAGATCAATCTTTTATTGGTAGAAATCGATATTTTCACCGATATTTTAACGCAACTTGCATTGATGTTGCCGATTGCAGAAAATATTATTTTTGATTCAGTTGAAAAGTTCGAATTGTTTTATATATCGCATTTCATATTACTATTCAATCATTGTCCTTATTTCTCCGATTAACCTGAAACTAATATTAAGGATAGGTAGAGGTAGTACTAATAATATCTATATCTATATAATGAAATGTTAATTGCTGAGGCCTAGATCATTATAAATGCGGATTTCGATCATGAGAGTAGAATTTGCTGCATTTTTAAGCACCTTTTGAGCACAAATCAAAGTCGCAGATTTCACTTTACTACAACGGATACCAAGATAATCCATTGCATTGGACCTTCTTCATCAAAACACCTAGCCTTTGCTTTTCTTGAGTTGAGTAGCTTGCTGGGATCGTTTCCTCAAAATTTGGAGGGATTTTTATAACCAGATACAGGACCTGCTACGAGGCATCTGATACCATTATACAAATCCATCAACCAAATGTGTCCTCTGAAATGATTTGTTGCCAATATACACCTTCTACGAGGCATATGATATCATTAAGCATAGCCATGGACCTAATGCGTTCTCTGCAGTAACGTCTTAACATTATAGACTGGATTTCGGTTTTACCTCATGCTCTGGGGAATATTCAAAACGTTGTGGAATCGACAAGTGCTTAATTTATTTCAACTACTAATTCCCCACTTGTTTGGTTTGAACGAATTAGCCTGATGTTATTGTCCGAAACAAAAAAAGGTCGATGTTATTCGTTCTTTCGGGGAGATTCGACTCTATAGGTGAGATGGACATTGTTCAAACGAAGGAAGAAAAACGTTTGTTTCATCGAGAATTACTATTTAGATAGTACCCAGATCATTGTGTTGAAACAGTTTTTCCATCATAGGAGTACTTGGTGAAAATGCAGAAGACTGTCACTTTTTATCATCTACCACATAGTTTGGAGAGTGATCATTGGTTGATGATACACACGCCAAAAGTGTCTTAGCTTGTTGGGAAAGAAAGTTTTTGGCTTTCTACTTCTCAATCTTGATACAAAAAAGGATAAGGGAATCTTCCAAAGAAAGGAAGGAAGTAATCAATTTGAAAATAAGTAACTCTATACTTATAGCTCCTTATAAAAAGTCGGTGCAGCTAACTATAATTATAGTACTGATTCACAACGCTGGCATTTTTGAACATAATAACCACACAATGGACATATAATAATAATAATAATTACTTTATTCACAACGTATACGGATTAGAGTATAATTAAAACAAAATATGTGAACAAAGTGGTTTGGCGATAACAGCAGAGCTCTTGATTCGCAAGAAGTTTTAAAGAATATGTTAGTACATAAATATTTGCATAAAATATGTATGGCCTTCATGGAGTAGAAACTACAAAACATTTTAATAAATGTTGTGATTTTGGTGTTATAGTTAAGCAAATTATATTTCGGCTTGTGGTAAAATAGGCCGATTAAATACTAGACAAACAAAAAGTAAGAGAAATTATTAAAACCTTAGACAAATATTACACGTTCTATAAGAATAAAACATTAATGTACAAATAGGTAAAATCTTAGACAATATGGATAAAATTATGCTACTTACAATACAGTATGATACAAATTTGGTATAAATTTGACTAAGACTAACTTATTTCACTCTAACAGATTTTTTTAAAATTGTCTATCTTTTTCGAGAATGTGTTTTCTTATTTGTTTCTTGGATATTGGTTTGGAATAAGAATTTTTCATTTTGTGAGGTACGGTGTTATATAATTTAGTTGCCATGAAAGAATATGCTCTTTGTGAAATTGACTTTTTAACAGTAGGATATGTTAGTTGGTCGCGATGTCGTGTGTTGTAGTCGTGGTTTCGTGATTATGCTTTTTTTTGCTGAAATGTTTGTACAATAGTAATATAATTGTCTCACATCCATAACTTCTCCCTCTTTATACGAGAAACGTGAATTTCTGGACATGATCAACTTCATGAATCTCCTTTGTAATACCTCTAACGGATTGAGGTGTACACGCAGAGCGGATCCCCATGCTGTTATACCATATCTCAAATGGCTCTCTACTAAGGAACTATATAATTGATTAAGTTCTTTGTGAGGTAAGTAATTTTTCAAGGAACTTAAGTTGTGAAGCATTGTTTGCAGTTTTTTTTGTATACTTTATAAGAGAGTCCCACCTTGAATTTCTGTCTATGTAGACGCCCAAGTATTTGATTTCTCTCAGGGAATCTATTTTTATTGTTTTTTCTTGTTTGCCGACATCAAGAGTTTAAAATGGACAATCATTGGATAGGATAAGAAGAAAATTAGTTTTTCCAGATTCACTGTCAGGAGCCTTTGGTCAAACCATTTTTTGAGCAAGTGCGGAAATCTTTTTCTACGTTCTTTTTCAAATCAAGCCAAGTGTCTGCCTGCGTATCCAATTATTTTCCCCACGCTGACCAAATTGAATAATTCATTTAGATATAAATTGATTAGGGACATACCACACGATTTGTGCACTTTGGAGGCATAGCAGGTTGGTGTAAATGGTTTTTCCAACAAATCCTATTTGATTTGAAGCCGTTTAATTTCTGATGAAGTAATAAATGTGAGCTGGTAAAATGAACTTTCTCTTTCAATCATTTTGTTAGACATTACAACTGATTTAGAGGATTTATATTAAACAAGTTAATGATTTCCTACCTTGATATGGAGATGTAGATTTACATTTTTTTTAGCGAATTAGATGTATTTTATTGGCAATGAATCGACTCTCGGAGTTTGCAGTACTGAAGCGAATTGGGAGACCCTCTTCATTCGGAGAATTAAATTTACAGTCGGATCCGCGTGATAAGAGAAACTGTATGGTATAGGGAAAAAGTTGAGGAAAAGGGTTATCATTGCATATAGTTAAACTCATTTTACTACACAGAACCACTTATACACACCAAATTACGTTGAGAGGTGAAGACACAACAAAAATAGTGATGTAGTCAATAATGAGAAGGTGTCATCATGTAACATCCGAGACCATTAATTGGGTTACGATACCTGTTTTCTATGCAAAACTTCCAAAACCGTACAAATAAATCATCCTATGGTTTGGTTAGTACAATTCTATGAACATAATCCTTCAAATTAGGAGACAGGTCCAAGGGAGTTAGGATAAATCATATACGAAAGGGGTACGTACTGAGTTAAATACAAGCGGAACATTCATATTTGCTCTGTTTTCGATCAAGTATGTATCACTTTTTCCCATCCTCATTATATGAGTAGTCATGGTAATGTTTTTTTTTCACTAACTAACAAATTGGTCAAAATAACTGATTTGCCGCTCTTTCGTATCTGGAGTGAGGCAGAAGGTAGAAGGTCACATATCTATTCTATGGAGATGGAAACTCTACACCTTCGTTCTCAACAACCGGATACTATTACTTTCTACTGGAAGACAGTGCGGGGAACAAAAACGAGGTGCAAAATCTAAACGGACTTATTATTCATATAAGGCACTCATAGCGCCTGATATACATTTCGGTTGAACTACATCTTTCACATAAGTTAAGCAAACAACCTGCGCGTGCTATCAACTTAAACTTTAACCGCGACACATGTTTTGCTACGCAATACTTCCTCAAGCATAATTCCCGCCACGTCACGGTTTCGTTAACCTTTCATAGTGAAAATCTCATAGTAAACTGTATTTATTATTAAGTTTTTATATGGATTTATATCATCATCAAGTATCAACCAGTTGCGTTCGATAAAATTTTTGACAGTTATAGTCACTCTAATTGTATATTATGAATATGCTCGCTTTTTCGATCGGTGTCTTTTCCAAATCGAATAATTCTGAAACTGTTAGAAATGCTTGACACTGTTAGCTCTGTTTTGAGCTATTCCATGAAACTTGGATTGTGCCCTGTATACGTGTTCAGATGTTGATGTTTGTTCTATGAAATTTTCAATTTTTGATGCATAAAAGTCATTATGCGAATAATTTTCCTGTTTCGATTACGAACGTAACCGGTTTAGCATGAGGTCTGCGGCTTAACTGTCATTTCATCAAAGGCCATGAATTATTATTTTGACTAAAAACGCTGCTGTTTCGGGTGAGCATCAGAGAAAGAGATAAAACAATAAAAATTTTGAGTATTGAGTATTTCTTCTAGTACTCCGAATTCACATATTGAGACATAGTACACCAAATGCCCCGTTTGGTGTGTCCGCATATCCTGAGTATTTTTTTCTATTTCAATAATTGATGAAATCATTTTGAATCAGGATTAGTTGACTCTGACTCTCAAGAAGCCTGAAGGATAAATAATGGACAGAGGCAGACTATCAGAATATTACTTCTTCATGGGGATATTGAATGTCATTCAAATTAAAAACGTATTCTTTACCGTTCCTATAGAATGCATACAATATTTCATTGTGGATTCACATTAGTCATAATTCATGACGTACATCTCAACCCGAGAATTCAGTTTCTGACGTGGAGCAAATTGCATCATTTCTAACGTAAGCTCATTTTTATTTTAAAATATGCTAGAGTTCCGTGTATGCTACAAAAATGGGCATATATTCGGCGATGAAAATGTATCTTCGTGCTAACTTTGACATAGGAACGATCCTTCGCATACATTATTCTGGTTTCTTTTGTATATAAACATCCATATGAATGAAAAACCGAATAGCTTCACATTTTGTGGTCACACGATCATCGTCTAAGGAATTCGTATTCTTATCTCATATCTGATATGATTTTTAAACTTAATTTTGACTCATGTGGAGTTTCGAAGTATTACATTATTTCAAAAATTTTGACCTTTTCCCGACGCGTAGCGGAGGGAGACAAAAAACGAAGAGCTAAAATCTAATATTTTTCCCGTGTATAATACTAATTTTTTTCTGTGACGGAAAAAACGAAGATCCAATTTCGAAAAAAACATATTATTACAATATGTTGAAATCAGAAAATTATCGATGTGAAATTTGAATTTTTACACAGGTAGGCGGTTGTACTTATAGCGTTTGTAGGAAACCCATCAATAGAAGATCAAATATCTGTCAATTTAATTCTGTGATTTGATTTAAACATTGCGAACTTAGTGGTGTTAGTAGAAGCAGTGAAAGTAGCGTCACAAAAATTACTGTCAGTTAAATGTATGAAACCGCGTATTCAAGATTTGTGGAATGAAAGATGAAGAAGACATGCAGCTCTTTCTCGGAGACGGTGTTATTGGCTTATTTTTCGGAACTGGCACAACAACAAAAACCATCAACAGTGTGGTCGACAAATTATTCAATGATAAAAAGTATGTTACAATCCAATAATAATGTAGACATTTCAAAATATTACAAACTACTTACATTTCTGAAACAAAATGGTAAAGGTTACACGCCCAAGAAAGATGCGATATTTACGAGTACATATATTAGTGAATTTTTAAATAATGCTTCCTATGAAGTTTATTCAAGCAACTCAAGCAAGCAAAGAAAGATATAAACAGGAGATTTGTAGTTATTGAAGAATTTATTAAATTTTACCGAATGTACATAGCCCTTCGTCCAGCAGCAGCAGCAGCAGCAGCAGCAGCCTGTTTTATGCAAATCGCAATAGAAAATATATCGATCAGGTTGTGGGTAGCAATCAGTTTTATAAGGTTCCTGAAGCAGTGGATAATTTTCTTCAACTTGAAAATGCTAATTCTTATACAGGTCGTTCATTTCAAAGATCGTCTGCTACACTTTTAGTTGAATCTGGGGGAGACTTGATGACATTAAAGAAACATGGCGGTTGGAAGTCATCAACGGTCGCTGAAGGGTATGTTGGTGAATCGGCAGCACACAGAAATAGGACATAAATAGGTAATAAAGTGTTTAGAACGTTTGGCAGTGCTGAAATAACACCCACACCCGATTTGTGACAAGGTACATCAACGGCAGCTGTGTCCGTGGCAGAAAAAAATATAATTTCAACACAAGAAAATTCGACTGTTGTACCGAGTAGTTCAAGGAACATATCATTCATGCAATGCCCATCTAATAATTGTACTGTTGATATAAAGGAAATGTAAAAGGAAATATATAAGAAAATATTCTAAAATTGGTATTATTCATTATTAATCATTTACAGTAAGACGAACCTTTCATTATTGCAATAAAAAATACAAAATTCGTTCGCAATCGGAACAATTTATCAATTATTATACATCCTGCATATCGTCTGACATGGAAATTTTTTAGCTGTCTCCAGATACTCCTAGTTTATATCTACTCACCGATGGACGCAGCAGCTAGAAAAACAATACAGGAAATCCTTGCGTTCAACAAATTTTTGAGATAATCATATCATTCTGAAAGCATTGCTTTCGGAACAAAGTGACACAAATAAACCGACGAAAATCAGAAGTACGTCGATGTTCTCCAGAAACTTTTCCATTTCGAAGTATCTCGAAGTGAAATAAAACTTGCAGAGGTTGGAGAATAAAAGTTTCGAAAGCGATAAAAGGAAGCAGATTTCTCTGTCATCTATTTCCTTAAACCTGACCGATTCCAAGGATTCGTATATGTGGAAACCCTCAATCTCTTCACCAAATATATCATTAAAATTATTCGAGGAGGGATAAACTTATGTCATGTCCTCTTATAGAACTGTGTTAATATTGTATACTTTTTATTTTCTAGAAATTCTCCAATTTGTTTCCTGTCCACGTACCTTGAATTTTTTGTGAAATTCATTCCAACATTCTTACTCTCTCTCTCTTCAAAATCGATTGACAGTTTTTGGTTGAATATTTGAAATATCCTGTAGAGGAATACTAATAGTCTAAAAAATGTCGATATTCTGAAATATGAAGGAGATTTTCCACAAAATAAATTAGTTGGGTCTGTTTTTCATTATCGACTTCATATAGAATAACTATAAGAAATTGAAACACCCACAAAATCCGGAAGGACAAATCCGGAAATTTCCACCAGATGTACACATATGTACGATGACTCTGGAGAACAAAGTGTTCAGCGAAAAATATTTCTGGCTGAATACCAACTATAGAGAAAAAATCAATTGCTAACTTTTCCGATTGTCCAATTTTTATTTCCTGCAGTCATGTTAGTAATATATTGAATTTATTATAGTTTATTAACCTAATAGTTTATTAACTAAAAGTTACACACAATACCTTTTGATGACATTATTATTATTATTATTATTACTCTTATACGGTAGATTTACAAAAATTCAACATTTTTCAACTAAACGAATTCCACGCAAACACTTAAAAATAGTTTTCATCTTACCTCCTTTAAATGGGATCCGTAGTTCATCCCTACTGTAGTCCCACAACTGTTTGGAATCAAGTTTTGAAGGGTAAATAAACGCCTTGGAGTGAGCCATTCCTGGAAGATTCTGCCAGAAGTCCATAATTCTTCTTGCATCCATGTTTTCAGGGTTTGTTGGGCAAAGCCCAAAGCGATGCCAATGACAAGTTCTGGTCCGAAGAAGCCGCTTACAGCACCCACCTCTGCAAGAGAGTCAGCAGCTTCATTGCCTTCCAGGTCAGTGTGGCCAGGAATCCATACCAGAGACAATCTGTTTAGTCTTCCTATCGAGGAGAGTCTTTTTTGGTAGTTTGCAACTAACTTAGACGTTGCTTGGTGGGAGCCAACAGCTTCCAACGCCGCTTGACTGTCCGAGAATATTTTTATTGACTTGTGAGTGAGGTTGGATTTATCCAATCTCTCTGCACACAATTCAATAGCGTACATTTCCGCTTGAAATAAAGTCTCAAAATTTCCTAGGCAGGTAGATAACTCTGTCCTGGGTATGCGACTGAAAACACCTGCACCAGAACCGGAAGGTGTTTTTGATCCATCTGTGAACCAATAACTATCTGTGCTTAATATTTATTTCTACCAGAGGATTCAGTCCTCTCTACTAAGGCAGTTCGTAGTTGACAGTTGGATGCATAAGGTCAGAGGTCATTTCCAGTATGCTGTGACTTCCAGTGTCAACCAACAGTCTGTTGCACTCTGCATTAAATTGATTTATGCACTTGGCAATATGCACAAGTCTGTAAGTAAGTTTTACCACAAATCCTTCGACATGTCCATAGGGACAGTCTGACTTTGTGTGAAACTTTTTCCAAGTGAACGTTCCAGGTGAGTTTTTTATCAAGGAAAATGCCAAGACATTTTACCTTCGTTCCAAATGAAATGACCTCACCATTGAGGGAAAGTGGAGTTAGATCGTTCAATTTTCTCCTCCTGGTTAAGGGGATTATCACAGTTTTGCTGGGGTTGACAGACATCTGTTCCCTCAGGCACCAACTGTGAACAACGTACATCGTGCTTTGGAGGATATTACAAGGTATCCTTCCCGACGTGGACCTTGCCAAGATGACAAGGTCATCTGCATAAGCTTGCAGATCTACTTTTCTTCTGTCGAGGGCATCAAGCAGACTATTCATCAGGAGCGACCACAGAAGAGGAGATAGTATCCCACCTTGAAGACACCCTCTGGTGACCCTGATCCTAATGACCTCGCCTTGAAGAGTCGTAGTTGCATTTCTCTTTACCAGCATGGCATAGATCCAGCCAGTTATGGTCGATTCTATACCTTTCCTAGCCAGAGAGGATTCTATAAATTTAGGTAGAGCATTTTCAAATGCTCCTTCAATATCAAGAAATACAGCAACCACAGTCTCCTTGGTTGCAAGGGATTGGGAAATTGTCTCTACAAAGTTGTTTAATGTTAAATCTGTCGATTTGTCGGTTTGATAAGCATACTGGTGGTTATTCAAGGGGGATGCATATAATCCCACCCTCCTGGTGTGTCCAGTATCCTCTCAAGTCCTTTCAACAGGAAGGATGTAAGGCTGATTGGTCGTAACGATTTAGGGTGTGGGTCTTTCCGACCCACTTTAGGTATATATACCATCCTTGATGCTAACCAACCAATAGTAGGGACTACTTCTTCGAATTAGTTCGAGTATAAAAAATACTGGACAACAGTTGAAATCAAGATATACATCCAAAACAAGTACTTTTCTCAATTACCAGAAATGCAATACAACGCGCGTTTCACCAACTGAGAGCATCTTCTGAAGATGAAGAAATTGACATACTGTATACATGTATAAACGTCATTACAAAAATATAAATCAATACTTAGTAAGGGCATCAGTTTGTGTCTGTGGCTAAATGCACTGTACGGAAGCAAAGGCCAAGAAAACCTAAAGAGTTTGTGTATGAAAATAACTCATTACCATGATCTACACATCCCTGTAAAGTGTTTATTTTGAAATTGATTACTTTCTTCCTTCTTTTGAAAAATTTCCTTTTTTTTCATAAAGATGGAGAAGGATAAAGCCAAAACCTTTCTTTCCCAAAAGTTGATCCCTCCTAAAAATATTCCCCTTTCAACTTAAATAAGTTGATACTTTCATCAGAGATCATTCCATAATGATGTTTATGTTGTGATATCAGGATAAATTTGTGAATAGGAGAGTTAGGGAAAATGGTGCAATAACATTGAGATCTACGACCACAAAGACTGCAACTATGTAAATAATTCAAAAACACAAAATAAACATTTTCTAGAATTAAAACTGGTTTCATTACTAACATAAACTATTAGCAGAACATCAGCAAGTTATTTTTCAAATTTCACTACATTTAAACAATCTCGAAAATAATTTCAATTTTAAAAAAGGTAAAGCTTTAGTTAGAAGATCTGCTTGCTGGTTTACTGTAGGAATATAATGCAAAATGATATTTTGAAATTGTGAAAAATAAGTAATTGCGTAACTAAAATCTGGTCTTGTACCGAGCATAATATACATGAGTGAACCAATGAGCTCTTTATATGGAATTGAATCATCACAAACATTACCAATATTACTTAATTTAAGTTTCATTTGCATTGGCACTGCTTGTGGTTTACACTCGTACATACAAAATTTTTCCAACACCTATCTGATCAAATTTGTTTGTTTTAAATACACAACATCTTTCACCTTCATTATCTCTAATCCCAGAAAATTCATATTTTCATTCTTAAAATCCTTCATATCAAATTGTGTGAGCAAACTCATTTTCACAAAATCAAGGTATTTCCTAGAATTAGAGAAAACGATAACATCATCAACATGTATCAGTAAATATGTCTTATCATTAAAATACAAACAGGGATCTTTCTTAGAACGTTGCAATCCCAGTTTCAATAAGACATCATTAAATAAAGAATTCCAACACTTAGGGGATTGACGCAGACCATACAAAGACTTATACAGTTTACACACTAAATTTGAATTTTTGTCAACATTCAGGCCTTCTGGTATCTGCATATATACAGGATCTTTTAAGATTCCATTTAAAAATGCAGATTTTACATCAAACTGGCTTACATACAAATCATATTCTACATACATAGACAATAATATTCGAATACTGGACATTTTTGCAACAGGCGCATAAACATTTTCATCTGGAATACTTTGCTTAAAACCCCGAGCCACTAGCCTTGCTTTCTTTTTAACTTTATCACCCACAATTTTCTCACTGAACACCCACTTTGAGTCTATTATTTCTACATCCTTGGGTTTCCCAACTAGTTCCCATGTTTGACATTTTTCAAGACTGCTTAGTTCTTCTTTAACTGCATCTCTCCATTTTTCGTCTGAACATATGGCTTCCGAATAGCTTTTTGGCACATCTGATAAGAGATGACCCACTGACAAAGCTGCATACATACAATCATCCTCCAAATCTGGATTCATTACATAATCCTTGAGATATCCAGGTAATCTGGTATTTCTTATACTTTTCTTCCTCCCAGTTGTTTCTGGTTGTATTTGCTCATCTTCCTCTTTTTGTTCATCCTCTTTTATTTGTTTTTCCTTATTTTCCTTTTCCAGTTTTTTCCTTGTTCTCCTGGTTCATTTTCAATACAAATACCTGACTCTTTCTTTCTTTCCTCAAATATTATATTTCTCCCGTGAATTACTTTCTTTTCTTGATCATCCCATAGCCTGTATCCGTTTTCCGCATATCCTATCATTATCATCTTTTTACAGTGTGAATCCAATTTAGTTCGCTTTTCTTTTGGTATTAAATTAAATGCAGGACAACCAAAAAGTTTAACTTTATCCAGATTAGGTTTCTCGTTATTCCAAATTTCTGCAGGCAATTTTTTATCTTTCAATGTTCTTGTTTCCAATCTATTCAATAGGTATACGGCATTTCTCACAGCTTCTCCCCAGAATGTTTTACTTAAATTGGAATCAAAAATCAAACAACGAGATTTCTCCATGATTGATCTATTGTACCGCTCAGCCACCCCATTTTGTTCTGGGTTATATCCCACAGTATACTGAATTTTGATCCCTTTCTTCAAGGAAAAATTTTTGAATTCTTTTGATGAATAATCTAGAGCATTATCACATCTGACCTTTTCTATTCTAGTTCCAAATTTAGCTTCAACCATTTCAGCATAGTTTCTAAAATGTTCACAAACTTCTGTACGTTTTTCCATCAAATAGCAAACTCCAAAATGAGAAAAATGGTCAATGAAGGTTATGAAATATACCTTACCATCATAAGTTGAGGGATTAATTGAACCACACACATCTGTTGATACAGTTTCCAGAATTCTTGTTGCTTTTCTCCCTTCTTTCAGCTCTGGGAATGGTAATCTGGTTTGTTTCCCCTTTAGGCAAACCTCACATATTCCATTAACTGGATATCTGGATGAATGACCCATCTTCCGGTGTAACAAAACTTGATCTTCCATAGACAGACTAGCCATATAACTGTCATCAAACAGTTCAAAATTGATGAAATACAGGTTTCCATTCAATTCACCATCCAGAACGGAATTTCCTTCTCTTTTAATGAAGACTTTTCTTTCTTTAAATATGATCTGATAACCATTCTCCTCGAGTTTCCTTACTGATAATAGATTGCAAAATAGATTTTCACAAATCCAAACATTTTTCAGTTTTACTAGTTTTCCATGTTTACTTTTCAGTTCAATATCACCTTCCTTTTTGCAAGTTAATGATTGTCCTTGTTTGGCAATGTTTATTTGTCTATTTATGTCTTTTCCATTTGTCAAATATTTTTCCAGATTTTTACAAACCAAGTGATTCGTTGCTCCACTGTCGACAACAAATTTGACACTTATTGTGTTTTCTGAAACAAGAGCAAAATTTTCTTGTATCTCCTCTGATGTTAGAAATGAAATTGATTCTTCCGTGTTACTTCCTGCATTCCCACTCATATGTGCTTCATTTCTATTCCTATTTTCTATTCCTTGAAAATTGCTATGAGAATAATTTCCACCACGAAAACCACCTCTGTTATTGTTCCTCGGACATTCTGATCTCTTATGCCCAACCCGATTACAGAGATAGCATTTAAATGGAAAATTTGTGGTATAACTATTGTTTGAACTGGGTCCTGGTGCATTCTGGTTTGAATTGTATCCATCACTTCCTCTTCCGTAGCCTCTACCTCTTATTCCTGTGGAATTTCCCCTTCTCTTTCCTATGTATCTTGAAGTATTGAATGCTACATCTGGTGAATTCATATCCAGTTTATTTCTATTTTGTCTGGTCTCCTCCATTAGTAATCTGCTTTTGATAAAATCAAATGTAACACTCTTTTCATCTTGACAGAATATAATATCAATGGCTGTTGTTACAGAATGAAAACTCTCAGGCATTGCTGATAAAACTTGTAAAATTAATTCATTCTGCTCTATTTTTCCTCCAGCTGCTCTCAATTCACTCACCGTTTGTTCAAACTCAGTGAAGAAATTATTCATGGTATTGTCGCCTGTGTACCTAAGACTTCTCAACTTCTTTTGTAGAGATACTTGAGTAGAAATTCCTTTCTTTGAGTATGATTTATTCAAACTTTCCATTATTTCTCTTGCACACATTTTATCTTTTATACTTTCCAAGATGTTATCTGATATACTCTGGATTATTATGGTGCGAGCTTTTATTTCCTTTTTCCTCCATGCAGGTTGGTCTAGCATCTCCAGATGCAGGTTCTTCCTCTGTTATTACTTCCAGGACTTCCTAATTCGAAATTCCCAGTTTCCATAATTGTCTCCATCAAAAGGTTTTACATAGTATAAACTATTCTTTTCCATGACTGTAGGCTGTATCGTTATGACTGGTATCGAACAACTTGCCCCAATTTTTCTTCCCAGAAAAAATTAACCTCAAAACTTGCTCGAATTATTTTTCTGTTTATTCCATTAACTTTCCGTTTCTGGGCCCATAACCTGTTGTATTTTAAAGATGCTAGCTTTTTCTTGTTATAAAAATCAGTTCGGTTTACTTTTCTATCTTTTTATTTTTATAATTATTTCAACATAACATTGGCTTAACTCACTTACGTCATCCGAATATATATGACAACTGACATCCACTTGAACTAAAGGTGAGTCCACAGATACACCATCACATCTGTGATTTAACAAATATATAATATGCAGGATTGGACAATACAACACTCCCCTCCAATGCTGCAATTCCACATTATATTTCACTATGTGAATAATTCAAAAATACAAAATAAACATTTTCTAGAAGTAAAATTAGTTTCATTTCAAACATAAATCATTAACAGAACATCAGCAAGTTATTTTTCAATTTTCACTACATTTAAACAATCTCGAAAATATTTCAATTTTGAAGCAGGTAAAGCTTTAGTTAGAAGATCTGCTTGCTGATTTTCTGTAGGAACATAATGCAAAATTATCTTTTCTTGTTCAATACAATCACGCACAAAATGGTGTCTTATGTCAATATGCTTTGTTCGTTTACTTTCCAAAGTTGACGCCATTTTGATACACGATTGATTGTCCTCATATACCACAATAGGAAAGACATTCTCACGCAGAATCTCACTACATATCTGACCAAAAAATAAACAATCACTTATGCACGATGATAGAGCAATATACTTTGACTCCGCACTTGATAATGCTACAACACTCTGTTTTCTTGTCTTCCACTCAATGACATTCTCATTCATTTTAATAACATATCCAGAAATGCTCTTCCTATCTATTATACTATTTGCATAATCTGAATCAACGAAAGCTGACAGTTGAACCTTGGATTGATTACGTTTTGTATACATTAAACCATAAAACTCTGTTTGCTTCAAATATCTCAATACACATTTCAAATGATTCCAGTGTTCAACCGTGTAACAATTTTGAAATTATGAAAAATAAGTGATTGCGTAACTTAAATCTGGTCTTGTACCGAGCATAATATACATGAGTGAACCAATGAGCTCTTTATATGGAATTGAATCATCACAAACATTACCAATATTACTTAATTTAAGTTTCATTTGCATTGGCACTGCTTGTGGTTTACACTCGTACATACAAAATTTTTCCAACACCTATCTGATCAAATTTGTTTGTTTTAAATACACAACATCTTTCACCTTCATTATCTCTAATCCCAGAAAATTCATATTTTCATTCTTAAAATCCTTCATATCAAATTGTGTGAGCAAACTCATTTTCACAAAATCAAGGTATTTCCTAGAATTAGAGAAAACGATAACATCATCAACATGTATCAGTAAATATGTCTTATCATTAAAATACAAACAGGGATCTTTCTTAGAACGTTGCAATCCCAGTTTCAATAAGACATCATTAAATAAAGAATTCCAACACTTAGGGGATTGACGCAGACCATACAAAGACTTATACAGTTTACACACTAAATTTGAATTTTTGTCAACATTCAGGCCTTCTGGTATCTGCATATATACAGGATCTTTTAAGATTCCATTTAAAAATGCAGATTTTACATCAAACTGGCTTACATACAAATCATATTCTACATACATAGACAATAATATTCGAATACTGGACATTTTTGCAACAGGCGCATAAACATTTTCATCTGGAATACTTTGCTTAAAACCCCGAGCCACTAGCCTTGCTTTCTTTTTAACTTTATCACCCACAATTTTCTCACTGAACACCCACTTTGAGTCTATTATTTCTACATCCTTGGGTTTCCCAACTAGTTCCCATGTTTGACATTTTTCAAGACTGCTTAGTTCTTCTTTAACTGCATCTCTCCATTTTTCGTCTGAACATATGGCTTCCGAATAGCTTTTTGGCACATCTGATAAGAGATGACCCACTGACAAAGCTGCATACATACAATCATCCTCCAAATCTGGATTCATTACATAATCCTTGAGATATCCAGGTAATCTGGTATTTCTTATACTTTTCTTCCTCCCAGTTGTTTCTGGTTGTATTTGCTCATCTTCCTCTTTTTGTTCATCCTCTTTTATTTGTTTTTCCTTATTTTCCTTTTCCAGTTTTTTCCTTGTTCTCCTGGTTCATTTTCAATACAAATACCTGACTCTTTCTTTCTTTCCTCAAATATTATATTTCTCCCGTGAATTACTTTCTTTTCTTGATCATCCCATAGCCTGTATCCGTTTTCCGCATATCCTATCATTATCATCTTTTTACAGTGTGAATCCAATTTAGTTCGCTTTTCTTTTGGTATTAAATTAAATGCAGGACAACCAAAAAGTTTAACTTTATCCAGATTAGGTTTCTCGTTATTCCAAATTTCTGCAGGCAATTTTTTATCTTTCAATGTTCTTGTTTCCAATCTATTCAATAGGTATACGGCATTTCTCACAGCTTCTCCCCAGAATGTTTTACTTAAATTGGAATCAAAAATCAAACAACGAGATTTCTCCATGATTGATCTATTGTACCGCTCAGCCACCCCATTTTGTTCTGGGTTATATCCCACAGTATACTGAATTTTGATCCCTTTCTTCAAGGAAAAATTTTTGAATTCTTTTGATGAATAATCTAGAGCATTATCACATCTGACCTTTTCTATTCTAGTTCCAAATTTAGCTTCAACCATTTCAGCATAGTTTCTAAAATGTTCACAAACTTCTGTACGTTTTTCCATCAAATAGCAAACTCCAAAATGAGAAAAATGGTCAATGAAGGTTATGAAATATACCTTACCATCATAAGTTGAGGGATTAATTGAACCACACACATCTGTTGATACAGTTTCCAGAATTCTTGTTGCTTTTCTCCCTTCTTTCAGCTCTGGGAATGGTAATCTGGTTTGTTTCCCCTTTAGGCAAACCTCACATATTCCATTAACTGGATATCTGGATGAATGACCCATCTTCCGGTGTAACAAAACTTGATCTTCCATAGACAGACTAGCCATATAACTGTCATCAAACAGTTCAAAATTGATGAAATACAGGTTTCCATTCAATTCACCATCCAGAACGGAATTTCCTTCTCTTTTAATGAAGACTTTTCTTTCTTTAAATATGATCTGATAACCATTCTCCTCGAGTTTCCTTACTGATAATAGATTGCAAAATAGATTTTCACAAATCCAAACATTTTTCAGTTTTACTAGTTTTCCATGTTTACTTTTCAGTTCAATATCACCTTCCTTTTTGCAAGTTAATGATTGTCCTTGTTTGGCAATGTTTATTTGTCTATTTATGTCTTTTCCATTTGTCAAATATTTTTCCAGATTTTTACAAACCAAGTGATTCGTTGCTCCACTGTCGACAACAAATTTGACACTTATTGTGTTTTCTGAAACAAGAGCAAAATTTTCTTGTATCTCCTCTGATGTTAGAAATGAAATTGATTCTTCCGTGTTACTTCCTGCATTCCCACTCATATGTGCTTCATTTCTATTCCTATTTTCTATTCCTTGAAAATTGCTATGAGAATAATTTCCACCACGAAAACCACCTCTGTTATTGTTCCTCGGACATTCTGATCTCTTATGCCCAACCCGATTACAGAGATAGCATTTAAATGGAAAATTTGTGGTATAACTATTGTTTGAACTGGGTCCTGGTGCATTCTGGTTTGAATTGTATCCATCACTTCCTCTTCCGTAGCCTCTACCTCTTATTCCTGTGGAATTTCCCCTTCTCTTTCCTATGTATCTTGAAGTATTGAATGCTACATCTGGTGAATTCATATCCAGTTTATTTCTATTTTGTCTGGTCTCCTCCATTAGTAATCTGCTTTTGATAAAATCAAATGTAACACTCTTTTCATCTTGACAGAATATAATATCAATGGCTGTTGTTACAGAATGAAAACTCTCAGGCATTGCTGATAAAACTTGTAAAATTAATTCATTCTGCTCTATTTTTCCTCCAGCTGCTCTCAATTCACTCACCGTTTGTTCAAACTCAGTGAAGAAATTATTCATGGTATTGTCGCCTGTGTACCTAAGACTTCTCAACTTCTTTTGTAGAGATACTTGAGTAGAAATTCCTTTCTTTGAGTATGATTTATTCAAACTTTCCATTATTTCTCTTGCACACATTTTATCTTTTATACTTTCCAAGATGTTATCTGATATACTCTGGATTATTATGGTGCGAGCTTTTATTTCCTTTTTCCTCCATGCAGGTTGGTCTA
Source organism: Leptinotarsa texana (assembly GCA_015342105.1). NCBI lineage: Eukaryota > Metazoa > Arthropoda > Insecta > Coleoptera > Chrysomelidae > Leptinotarsa > Leptinotarsa texana. The sequence continues at coordinate 8,026 of WOGN01000054.1, read as the reverse complement.
GCATCTCCAGATGCAGGTTCTTCCTCTGTTATTACTTCCAGGACTTCCTAATTCGAAATTCCCAGTTTCCATAATTGTCTCCATCAAAAGGTTTTACATAGTATAAACTATTCTTTTCCATGACTGTAGGCTGTATCGTTATGACTGGTATCGAACAACTTGCCCCAATTTTTCTTCCCAGAAAAAATTAACCTCAAAACTTGCTCGAATTATTTTTCTGTTTATTCCATTAACTTTCCGTTTCTGGGCCCATAACCTGTTGTATTTTAAAGATGCTAGCTTTTTCTTGTTATAAAAATCAGTTCGGTTTACTTTTCTATCTTTTTATTTTTATAATTATTTCAACATAACATTGGCTTAACTCACTTACGTCATCCGAATATATATGACAACTGACATCCACTTGAACTAAAGGTGAGTCCACAGATACACCATCACATCTGTGATTTAACAAATATATAATATGCAGGATTGGACAATACAACAGGATAATCCTGTCACAACAATTTCATGCTGGAAAAATTGAATTCGATCATAACAACAATCTGTGAAAATCACAACATTAGACCGCATGTTGACGGGGGTCAAATAAGGTTATGAATACAATAATAAATCGAAACTCATAGAAGGAAAAATCCTGTCACAACAAGTTCATGCTGGCAAAATCGAATTCTATCATAGTAACAATCTGTGAAAATCACAACATGAGATCGTCCGTCGAAGGGGGTCAAATGGGTTTATGAATACAAAAATAAATGAATTTCATAGAAGAGAATATACTGTAACAACAATTTCATGCTGGAACAAACGAATTCTGTCATTATAACAATCTGTGAAAATCATCACATTATTCCCCTCGTCGAAGAGGGCCATATATGGTTATGAATACAAAATTAAATCGAAACTCACAGAAGCAAATTTCCTGTCACTACAATTTTATGTTGGAAAAATCGAATTCGATAATAATAACAATCTGTGGAAATCACAACATTAGACCATCCGTCGAAGGGAGTCAAATGGGGTTATGAATACAAAAATAAATCGAAACTCAGAAGGAAAAATCCTGTCACTCCAATTACATGTTGGAAAAATCGAATTCGATCATAATAACAATCTGTGGAAATCACAACATTAGACCGCCCGTCGACGAGATTCACAACAATTTCATGTTGGTAAAATCGAATGTGATAATAATGAAAATTTTTGAAAATCACAGCATGAGACCGACCGTCGAAGGGGATGAAATGGGATTATGAATACAAAAATGAGTCGAAACTCATAGAAAGAAAAATCCTGTCACAACAATTTCAAGCTGGAAGAATCGAATGCGATCATTATAACAATCTGTGAAAACAACAACATGAGACCGCAGGTTGACGGGAGTCAAATGGGTTTTGGAATACAAAAATTAATGAAACTCATAGAAGGGAAAATCCTGTCAAGACTATTTCATGCTGGAACAATCGAATTCGATTATATTGAAAATCTGTGTGAATCACAACATGAGACCGCACGTCGACGAGGATCAAATGGATTTATGAATACAATAATAAATCGAAACTCATAGAAGGAAAGATCCTGTCACAACAATTTTATGCTGGAAAAATTGAATTCGATCATAATAACACTCTGTGAAAATCACAACATTAGACCGCATGATGACGGGGGTCAAATGTGCTTATGAATACAATAATAAATTGAAACTCATAGCAGGAAAAATTCTGTCACAACAATTTCATGCTGGAAAAATTGAATTCGATCATAATAACAATCTATGAAAATCATAACACGAGATCGACCGTCGACGGGAGTCAAATGGAGTTATGAATACAATGATAAATCGAAACTCGTAGCAGGAAAAATCCTGTCACAAAAATTTCATGCTGAAAAAAGCGATTTCGAATATAAAATCTAAGAAAATCACAACATTCGACCGTCCGTCGAAGGGGGATAAATGGGTTTATGAATACAGAAATAAATGAAACTCATAGAAGGAAAAATCCTGTCACAACAATTTCATGCTGAAGCAATCAAATTCGATCATATCAATGTGTGAAAATCATTACATTAATCCACCCGTCGAAGGGAGTCATATGGGGTGATGAATACAAAAATTATTCGACATTCAGAGAAGGATAACCCTATCACAAAAATTTTATGCTGGAAAAATTGAATTCGATCATAATAACAATCTGTGAAAATCACAACATTAAACCGCATGTTGACGGGGGTCAAATGTGGTTATGAATACAATAATGAATCGAAACTCATAGAAGGAAAAATTCTGTAACAACAATTTCATGCTGAAAAAAGCGAATTCGAATATAATAATGAGACCGCTCGTCGACGGGGGTCAACTGGGGTTATGAATACAAAATTATATCGAAACTCTTAGAAGGAAAAATCCTGTCACAACAATTTCATGCTGGAAAAATCGAATCCGATCATAATAACAAACTCTGAAAATCACAACATGAGGCCCCCCGTCGAAGGGAGTCAAATGGAGTTATGAATACAAAAATAAATGAAAGTCATACAAGGGAAAATCCTGTCACAACAATTTCATTTTGGAAAAATTTCATGATGGATAAATCGAATTCGATTATAATGACAATCTTTGAGAATCACAACATGTGACCGCCGTCGAAGGGGGTCAAATGGGTTTATGAATACAAAAATAAATGAAATTCATAGAAGGGAAAATCCTGTCACAACAATTTCATGATGGATAAATCGAATTCGATTATAATGACAACCTTTGAGAATCACAACGTGTGACCGCCCGTCGACGGGGGTAAAATGGGGTTATGAATACAAAAAAAAATCGAAAGTCATAGAAGGAAAAATTTTGCCACAATTATTTCATGAAGGAAAAATCGAATGTGATCATAATGAAAATCTGTGAAAATCTCAACATGACACCGGTCGTCGAAAGGGGTCAAATGGGGTTATGAATACAAGTATAAATAGAAACTCTTAGAAGGAAAATTCCTGTAGCAACCTTTCATGCTGGAAAAAATCGAATACGATCATGATAACAGTCTGTGAAAATCACAACATGACACCGCCCGTCGACGGAAGTCAAATGGGGTAATGAATGCAATAATGAATCGAAACTCATAGAGGGGAAAATCCTGTCACAAATATTTCTTGCTGGAAAAATTGAATTCGATTATGATGATAATCTGTGAGAATCACAACATGGGACCGCCCGTCGAAGGGGGTCAAATGGGGTTATGAATACAAAAATAAATGGAAACTCATAGAAGGAAAAATGCTGTCACAACAATTCTATGCTGGAAAATTGGAATTCGATTATAATGACAATCTGTGAGAAACAGAACATAGGACCACCGTCGTAGGGGGTCAAATGGGGTTATGAATACACAAATAAATCGAAACTCATAGAAGGAAAAAACCTGTCACAAAAATTTCATGCTGGAAAAATGGAATTTGATTATAATGACATTCTGTGAGAATCACAACATGAGACCGCCGTAGAAGGGGGTCAAATGGGGTTATGAATACAAAAATTGATCGACATTCATAGAAGGATAATCCTATCACAACAATTTCGTGCTGGAAAAATCGAATTCGATTATAATGACAATCTGTGAGAATCACAACATGAGACAGCCCGTCGACAGGGGTCATATGGGGTTATGAATACAAAATAAATGAAACTCATAGAGGGGAAAATCCTGTCACAACAATTTCAAATGGAACAATCGAATTCGATGATAATAACAATCTGTGAAAATCACAAAATGAAACCGCTTGTCGAAGGGGGTTATATGGTGATATGAATAAAAAATAAATCGAAACCCATAAAAGAAAGAATCCTGTCACAACAATTTCGTGCTGGAAAAATGAAATTTGTATAAAATGACAATCTGTGAATATCACAACATGAGATCGCCTTCGAAGGAGGTCAAATGGGAGTATGATTTCTAAAGTTAATGGAAACTCATAGGAGGTAAAATCCTGTCACAACAATTTCATACTGGAAAAATCGAATTCGATCTTAATAACAATCTGAGGAAATCACAACAATGGACCGCCAGTCGACGGGGGTCAATGGATTTATGAATGCAAAAGTAAATCGAAACTCATAGAAGGAATAATCCTGTCACACCAATTTCACGCTGGAAAAATGGAATTCGATTATAATGATAATCTATGAGAATCACAACATGAGACCGCCCGTCGAAGGGGGTCAAAAGGGGTTATGAATACAAAAATAAATGGAAACTCATAGAAGGAAAAATCCTGTCACAACAATTTCATGCTGAAAAAATGGAATTCAAATATAATGACAATCTGTGAGAATCAGAACATGAGACCGCCGTCGTAGGGGGTCGAATGGGGTTATGAATTCTCAAATAAATCGAAACTCATAGAAAGAAAAAACCTGTCACAAAAATGTCATGCTGGAAATATTGAATTTGATTATAATGACATTCTGTGAGAATCACAATATGAGACCGCCGTTGTAGGGGGTCAAATGGGATTATCAATACAAAAATTAATCGACATTCATAAAAGGATAATCCTGTCACAACAATTTCAAGTGGAACAATCGAATCCGATGATAATAACAATCTGTGAAAATCACAACATGAAACCAGAATGGAATTTGATTATAATGACATTCTGTTGTTATCACAACATGAGACCGCCGTAGAAGGGGGTCAAATGGTCGTCGAAGGGGGTCAAATGGGGTTTTGAATACAAGGATGAATCGAAACTCTTAGAAGGAAAAATCCTGTCGCAACCTTTCATGCTGGAAAAATCGAATACGATCATGATAACAGTCTGTGAAAATCACAACATAAGACCGCCCGTCGACGGAAGTCAAATGGGGTTATAGATACAATAATGAATCGAAACTCATAGAAGGAAAAATCTTGTCACTATTATTTCATGACGGAAAAATTGAAATCGATTATGATGACTCAATCTGTGAGAATCAAAACATGAGACTGCCCGTCGAAGAGGGTCTAATGGAGTTATGAACACAAAAATAAATCGATACTCATAGAGGGGAATATCCTGTCACAGATATTTCTTGCTGGAAAAATTGAATTCGATTATAATGATAATTTGTGAGAATCACAACATGAGACCACCCGTCGAAAAGGGTCAATGGAGTTATGACTACAAAAATAGATCGAAACTCTTAGAAGGGAAAATCCAGTCACAAAAATTTCATGCTGGAACATTCGAATTCAATCATAATAACAATCTGTGAAAATCACAACATGAGACCGCCTCCGAAAGGGGTCAAATGTGGTTATGAATACACAAATAAACCGAAACTCATAGAAGAAAAAATCCTGTCACAGATATTTCATGCTGGAAAAATGAAATTTGAATAAAATGACAATCCGTGAAAATCACAACATGAAATCGCCATCGAAGGGGGTCAAATAGGGATATGAATACTGAAATTAATGGAAACTCATAGAAGAAAAACTCCTGTCACAACAATTTCATGCTGGAAAAATCGAATTCGATCATAATAACAATCTGTGAGAATCACAACATGCGACAACCCGTCGAAGGGGGTCAATGGAGATATGAATTCAAAATAAATGAAACTCATAAAAGGGAAAATCCTGTCACAACAATTTCAAGTAGAACAGTCGAATTCGATAATAATTACAATCTGAGAAAATCACAACATGAAACCGCCCGTCGAAGGGGGTCATATGGAATTAAGAATACAAAAATAAATCGAAACCCATAGAAGGAAAAATCCTGTCACAACAATTTTATGCTGGAAAAATCGAATTCGATCATAATAACAATCTGTGAAAACCACAACATGAGACCGTCTGTCGGAGGGGGTAAAATGGGGTTATGAATACAAAAATAAATCCAATCTCATGAAAGGAAAAATCCTGTCACAACAATTTCATGCTGGAAAAATCGAATTCGATCATAATAACAATCTGTGAAAACCACAACATGAGACCGTATATCGAAGGGAATCAAATGGGATTATGAATACAAAAATAAGTCGATACTCATAGAAGGAAAAATCCTGTCATAACAATTTTATGCTGGAAAAATCGAATTCGATCATGATAACAATCTGTGAAAACCACAACATGAGACCATCCGTCGAAGTGGGTCAGATGGGGTTATGAATACAAAAATAAATCCAATCTCATAGAAGGGAAAATCCTGTCACAACAATTTCATGCTGGAAAAATCGAACTCGATCTTAATAAATATCTGTGAAAATCACAACATGAGACCGCCCGTCGACGGGGGTCAAATGGGGTTATGAATACAATAATAAATAGAAGCTCATAGAAGGAAACATTCTGTCACAACAATTTCATGTTGGAAAAATCGAATTCGATCATAATAACAATCTGTGAAAACAACAACATGAGACCGCCTTCCGAAGGGGGTCAAATGGAGTTATGAATACAAAAATAAATCGAAACTCATAGAAGGGAAAATCCTGTCACAAAAATTTCATGCTGGAAAAATAGAATTCGATTATAATGACAATCTGTGGGAATCACAACATAAGACTGCCCATCGACGGGTTATGAATACAGAAATAAATGAAACTCATAGAAGGGAAAATCCTGTCACAACAATTTCATGCTGGAACAATCGAATTCGATCCTAATAACAATCTGTAAAATCACAACATTAAACCGCCCGTCGAAGGGTCTCAAATGGATTTTTGAATACAACATTATATCGAATGTCATAGAAGGAAAAATCCCTTCACAACAGTTTCATGCTGGGAAAATCGAATTTGATCATAATATCAATCTGTGGCAATACCCACATGAGACCGCCCGTCGAAGAGGGTCAAATGAGGTTATGAATACAAAAATAAATCGAAACTCATAAAAGGAAAAATCCTATTACAATAATTTCTTGCTGGAAAAATTGAATTCGATCATCATAACAATCTGTAAAAATCCCCACATAGGACCACCCGTCGAAGAGGGTCAAATGAGGTTTTGATTACAAAAATATATCGAAACTCATTGAGGGAAAAATCCCATCACAACAATTTCATGCTGGAAAAATGGAATTCGATTATCATGATAATCTGTGAATATCAGATTATGAGACCGCCGTCATAGGGGGTCAAATGGGGTTATGAATACACAATAAAACCGAAACTCATAGGAGGAAAAATCCTGTCACAACAATTCCATGCTAGAAAATTCGATGTTAATGGTAATCTGTGAGAATCACAACATGAGACCGCCGTCGAAGGGGGTCAGATGGCATTATGAATAAAAAATTCAATCGAAACTTGTAGAAGAAAAAATCCTGACACAATAATCTCATGCTGAAAAAATCGAATTCGATCATAATAACAATCAGTGAAAATCTCCACATGAGATTGCCCGTCGAAGGGGGTCAAATGGGGTTATGCATACAAAAATTAATCGAAACTCATAGAAGGAAAAATCCTGTCACAATAATTTCATGCTGGAATGATCGAATTCAATTATGATAACAATCTGTGAAAGTCCTCAAGAGAGACCGCTTGTCGAAGGGGGTCAAATGGAGTTATGAATAAAAAAATAAATCGAAACTCATAGAAGGAAAAATCCTGTCACAATAATTTCATGCTGGAATGATCGAATTCAATCATAATAACAAACTGTGAAAGTCCTCAAATGAGACCGCTTGTCGATGAGGGTCAAATGGAGTTATGAATAAAAAAAATAAATCGAAACTCATAGAAGGAAAAATCCCTTCACAATAATTTCATGCTGGAGAATTCGAATCATAATTATGATCTGTGAAAAAAAAAACATGAGACCGCCCTTTGAAGGAGGCCAAATCGGGTTATGAATACAAAAATTAATCGAATCTCATAGAAGGAGAAATCTTGTCACAATAATGTCATGCTGGAATAATCGAATTCGATCATAATAACAATCTGTGAAAGTCCCCACATTAGACCGCCCGTCGATGGGGGTCAAATGGAATTATGAATACAAAAATAAATGGAAACTCATGGAGGGAAAAATCCTGT